>CM074958.1:22541901-22569140 GCA_037577455.1 Pangasius macronema | reverse complement strand
TCTCTCTCTCTCTCTGTGTGTTTGCAGGATGTTTGAGTTTGCTCACAGAGGCGAGTACGGTTTTCTCCATGTTCCTGCTCTGTTCAGCCGTTACTCTCCTCGCCTTCTTCAACCTGCAGTATTACACGGGTCAGAGTTCCCACCTACAGCCGTCTTCATCATCATTATCACCACCATCACCACTATTATCTTCATTGTCACCACCATATTCATCACCACCACCTTCATCTTCACCACCATCCTCTTCATCATCACCATCTCCATCACCACCACCATCATCTCCATCACCACCACTATCATCTTTATTATCACCACCTTCATCATCACCATCACCACTTTCATCATCACCATCATCACCATCTTCTTCACCATCATCTTCATCACACACACAACAGGAAGTGATCAGAAGTGTATGTATGTATGTTTATTTTCCAGTTGTTCCCTCCATCCCGTGTTTTCGAGTGGCTCTCCTGGCTGAAGTGCTCCACCCTCGTCAGTGTGTTCACTCTCTAGTGCACTGCGCAGTCGGGATGCTGGTGATGTGGTGTGTGTCTGTCATGGCTGGCGGCCGCTATCACACACTCCACTCTCCCTGCACACACAGCGAGAGGTGACTACACACACACACACACACACACACACACACACACACACACACAGATGTATTACTTGGGGGGTGCCATTATTTAAACTTCTCTTTAAACTAATTAGGGGGCGGGGCTATGTGCACACTCAATTTTAATTTTATAATAATCATAATAATAATAATAATGAACATATTCATCTCTTGCTCTTACAAAGTAAAATCTATCCTAAAGAAATAAGTTTTGAGAGAAGATTTAAATGCACTAGAAGACTGGGCTTCTCTGAGATCAGATGGTGGGGGGATCCTACAGTTTTGGAGAAGAACTAGAAGAAGAGGAAGAAGAACTAGAAGAGGAAGAAGAACTATCATGTGTAGTATGTAAACTAGTCTGAGGAACAGTTAAAAGCCCTGAGCTGGAGGAGCAGAGATCACGGTTTGGGGTGTAATGGGTTAAAAGCTCAGGGAGTGAGAGGGGTTTCATCTGAGATGAAAGAAAGATGCTTTAACAGTTTGTTTGTTTGTTTGTTTGTTTGTTTGTTTGTTTCCTCCGCAGTGGGATTGTTGACGTGTGTCTGAACGAGTATCACCTGTTCATGCTGCTAGCCGGAGCGTTTATGGGCTACTCTCACAGTTTAATGGGCGTCGTCCAAAACATCCACTACGTCTCCTTTCACATCATACAGGTTACTTATTATTAAAAGGATAATTATTCACCTGCGCTTCGTTCTCGATGTTTGTTTTCCTCTGTGTGAGAATCAGGAGTCTCTGAAAGTCAAACTATCGCCGTGGCTCTCACGTCAGATACATATTCATTTATTTATTGACTCCTACACATCCATGTAACTTAATAATAAATCTAAAGAATGTGGACTTGTTGTTTAAACCATTTAGTGCATAAATTGTTTATTTATTAGAACTAAAATGCTGGTGACTAGCAGCTACAGTCCACGTGTAACCAGCGCTGGGATTTTTTTCCGTCTTTAATGATGTAACGTGTATGTATATGTCTGAACACGCCCCCTTTTTTTCCCCTCCCTCAGCATCACTGAATCAATGCGTCACTAGTTTAAAAAAGACGAAATGTTTGAATGGAAACAGATTAATGAAGTTTTCTGAAGCACTTAGCAGAGGGGCTGAAGGAAGAGGTCTGTGATTGGTCGGCTGCCGTGTCAATCAAAATCTATCTTCCTGTTAAAGTGGGCGTGGCTTCAAGTCTGTAGGGAGTCTGGCTTGTGAGACTGTGTGTTAAACCTGTGTGTGTGTGTGTGTGTGTGTGTGTGTGTGTGTGTGTGTGTGTGTGTCACAGCAATATAAGTACATGCGCTTTAAAGGCTCTGTGTGGTGGCTGGTGAAGTGCAGCGCGGTTCAGTCTTTATATTCCATCAGGAATTACGTCATCCTCTATTTCCTCTTCGGTACGTAACCATCAAACTGCTTTAAACATCAAAAAAAAAAAAGTTTTTTCCTAAAAAATAACCGTCTGTCTTTTATCTTCTAGGACACATCCCCAGGACGTGGATCTCCACCACACTGAATCTGCACATAGACAGGTTTGATACTGAGCTAACATGAGCTACGATGTTTTTATACGTAATTTTACGATCACTTGCTTGTCGCTTGTGGGCGTGGCCTGTCCAGTGTTTAAAATTTATTGTGAAGCGTTAGCAGCCAACGTACAGCTTACTTCCTGCTGTACGATTCACACACATCACTACTGTTTATAACGGATTCACGGTTTATGTACGTTACGGCATAACACTCGGCTTCGTACTGTCTCCGTTCTCGGATCAGATTAGCAAAATGAGCTACAGCTAGCAGCACTAGCTACATAAACTCACCAGAGGCTCCAGTGATGAACCTCCAGTGAGGTCTCTCTTTGTCGTCTCTGTTTCAGTTCTGTGCGCTCTCTGGACTCGTTTGGAGGACTGTGTGATGTGTCGTTGTTCTATCAGCTGTGGATCAGTGGAACGTTCCTGCTGCTCACCTGGTACCTCACCGTGCTGCTCTTCAGGATCTACGTCACCGAGGTACACGACAGCGAGCTCGCTTCGAAAAATTACCGTTTTTTTTACAGACCACAGAATGCGTGTTGTGCCTTTTACAGAGAAGAATAATTTTTGAGTTAGCCTGATTGGAAAACTTTATTTTAGAAATTTGATTTGATGTTAACTTTAGTCAGGTTTTAGTCATTTGGATTCATTTTTAGTCAAATTTTAATAATTTGGATTTGTTTTTAGTCAGATTTTAGTCATTTGTTTGATTAGTCTAATTTAATTTTAATTTGATTTAGTCTTAGTCAAAATTTAGCCTTTTGATAGATTTTTGGTATTGGATTCTTAGTTTTAGTCAAATGTTCGTCATTTGATTATTTGGTTTAGTTTAGGTTTATTTTAATTAGATTTAATTTTACTCTAAATGTAGTTGTTTGTTAGTTTTAGTTAAATTTGATTGGTTTAGGTCCCTTTTAGTCATCTGTTTTAGTCTAATTTTATTCCCTTTTTTGTTTTGTTTTTTTGGAAAGTTGCATTTTAGTCATCTTTTAGTTTTAGTCAAATTTTATTAATGTGATTGTGTTAGTCAAATATCTTTTTGTTTAAAATGTTATTGTTTTTGTCTTATATTAATAATTTATATTGATAATTTGATTGTGTTTTAGTTAAATTCTATTTGAAGGAAAACAGCCGTTGAACAGTTAGACAACAAAACTGGGTTAGGACTATGCTAGTGCTAGCTAGTAAGTAAAAGTCTTACCCTTAAAAAAAAAAAAAAAACAAAAACAGAAAAAAAGCTGTTTTTTATTATAGAGGAAAAAAAAATTTGTTGTTGTTTTATACTGCTTAAAAATGTTGGGGGAAAAAAAGTTTTCAACATTTTTTGCACTGTTTTGAGGAAACCGTTATCAAGTCAAAAATTAAGGACAAGTTCGAAGTTTTTTTATTCAGTTACAATTTTATTTTGCCATAAATCACTCGTTCTTGCCGATTAGCCGTACAGGTTTCCGGTGCAGTCGTCATTCGCTGAGGACGCAGAAGAGTGTCTTCCTAAAGTCCTGACTGAAAACAACGTCTTGGTCATGAAGGTACGCGCCGTCACTAAAACAATTGGGTTTTTTTATTTATTTATCTATTTATTTATTTATTTTTTAGAAGATAATTTCTTAAAGTATTTAAACATTTCTTCGTTTTGTGTTTGTGGTGGTAGTTTCTCGCTCTGCAGGATTTGGCGTTGCTTTCCCAGCATTCCCCTTCACGCAGACAGGAAGTCTTCAGCCTCAGTCAGCCAGGTAATGCTACTTCCGTCCCTCTACGTGTTGAGCGCTAAGCTCATATGCTAACTATGAATTAATTTATTAGCTAGCACCTTTGTTTGCGGGTGTGGTATTTCTCAAGGGTTTAAAGTTGCTATGGCTAGCAATCTGTCTAGCTAGCCCTTAATTGTTATATAAAAGTATTTTATACTGACAGTAAATTATGTTAATGTTGTAGCTAAGGTAGCATAACTATAGCTAAAAAAAAAAAGTTAGTTAAATTGTAATTAAGTATTATATACAGACTGTAAATGATGTTAATGTTGTACCGAAATGCTAAAATAGGTAACATTAACTATAGTAAAAAAAAAATTCTAACGTAGCAAATGTTAGTTTAGCATTTTTAATGTTGCTAAAATAAATAACATACAGAGGCTAACATCAAAATGTCATAGAAAACATATCAGACTTCACTAACATGGCTAACGTAACGTATCACAGACATAGTTTTATATGAATACATGATGATAATTAACATCGTAGCAAATTTATCTAATACCGCTAACATAATGTTACAGATAATATAATGTCGCAGCTAACATTACTAACGTAGCTAATGTTTCTGACATACCTGATATTTTAGCGATATTAGTTTAGTTTGGCGTTTTTGGTTAGCGATAGCGATACAGAAGCATCCAGAAAGTCAACATTTCCCTCAGATGTGTTGGTAAATTACGCAACAATTCCATAGAATGACTGTAATTACATGGTAATTACACTTAGCGTCAAGCGCTAACTAACCTATATTAAGGAATAACTTAATTATGTTAGAAATCTGAGCTGTACGAATATTTATTGTCAGAAATTGTTGTGAATAAAATGTTTAAATGGCTAAATGGAGTTAGATTAGCTGTTGATGCTAAGTGTAATTACAATGTAATAACAGTCTTTCGGTGCATTTTCTTACAAATTAACCAACACATCTGAGGTAAATGTTGACCTTCTGGATAATTCTGTGTCGTTTCTATGGTTACTGTGTGTTTGTACTGTGTGCTAGCCATCTTGTTCTACTCATTCATTAGCTTGCTTATACCCAGTGTTTGTATTTCACAGTTGCCTAGCATTGTTATTGTTGTTTTTGTCGGTGTGTGTGTGTGTGTGTGTGTGTGTGTGTGTGTGTGTGTGTGTAGGTGGACACCCTCACAACTGGAACGCTATCAGTAAGGAGTGTGTGTCACTGCTGAGTGATTTAACACAGCGTCTCGTCGCTCATCACGACGCCGTAGCATCTAACGGCAGAGCAAAACCTCCGTCTGAGAGAAGTGACGCCAGATCCAGCTCCTCATCCTCCTCAGGTAACACACACACACACACACACACACACAGATACCGGACCGATAAATCTAATGAAAAACTATTCAAAATAGCCAAACTATTCTTAAATATTAGCAACAAGCTATATTAGTTATGTCAATCTTAGTAACGTTATTCATGTTACACACCTTAGCCATGTTAGCGCTGTTAATTATATCAGCCATGTTAGTGGTGTTAGCTACATTGCTTTTGATGGCTAAGATAGCTATGTTAGTTATGATAGCTACATATCTTGCTACATAAATTTTTTTTTAGTAACGCTAATTTTCTTAGCTATCTTAGTTGTTAGCTACATATTTATTCAAGTATTAATGTAGTTGTTTAGTTTCTTTAGCTTTGTTAGTTGTTAGATATCTCAGTTACTTTAGCTGTTTGTGACATTAGTAATGTTAGCTACGTAAGTTATGTTATAGCTAATGTTATGTTTGGTACATTAGTTGTTTGCTACAATGTTATTTATGTTTGCTAAAACCTCAGTTATGCTAGCTTTGCCAGTAGTTATGATAGCTTCGTAGTTAGTTGTTTCTGCTACAACATTAGTTATGCTACAACGGTATGTTATGTTAGCTTTGATGTTGGTTATATTTGCTACCAAGTTAGTTATTTCAGCTATGACTGTGGATATCATATGCTAGCCTTGACGCTAGTTAGCTTTGACGTTAGTTATGTTAACATTGATGTCAGAAACGTCGGCGTCAGTTGCGTCAGCTTTGACGTTAGATACGTCAGTTTTGACGTTTGATATGTTAGCTTTGGCTTCAGCTACGTCGGCTTTGGCGTCAGTGATATTAGCAGTGCTGGTCATGTTAGCAGCATTGGTTAGGTTAGCTATGTTAGCTTCTGTACATTATTAATGTTACTAATATGAGTTCTATCAATGTTAGCGCCTGTAGTTTTGTTTTTTTTGGTAAATATAGGGCCGTGACATTTATATTTGAGTCCTGACTTTATTTTGTAGCTTTTGATGATGACAACAACAATAATAATAATAATAATAATAATAATAATAATAATAATAAATAAAAATAATGTTCATGTTGTTATTTTCTCTGCAGTAACGTCAGGGACGGAGGATCTTCCTCAGACTCCTCGCCGCAGCGCTCTGATCCGGACTCCAGGCTCGGTGTTCGGTTCCGCAGTGAGGGGCGTGAACTCGCCCCTGACCGCCCCGTTCACCCCCGACCTGACCGCGCCGTTCTCTAGCCCCGCCCTCAGACCCCTGCTCAGCCCGCAGGTCGCCCCGAGATCCTGGATGGGCTCGGTCCAGAGTCCTCACGTCACCCGGAGGAACCCCAAACTGTGGAGCATGTCCACCGGTGAGGCGTCGCACCATCTCTGGACACACCCACAACTCTCCTAGCGGCCAATAGAATCTGTTCATATCATTTTTATAAAACGAGCATTTCAGTTTAACTCGTGGTCTTTTGATGTCAGACTCGCAGACCAATGGGAGCCCACCGCCGTCGCCTGATCCCGCCCCCAAAGCTGCAGGCGAACAGAAACCCAGCTTCCTGTCCCAGTGGCTCCAGAACAGAAAGGAACAGGTGCTGAGAAAAAAACACACACACACACACACACACACACACACACACACACACACACACACTAACCTAGCAAGCCCAAAGCGATCCCAGAGCTAACCTAGCAACGACTAGACCAAAGCTGACGTCGCGAGCTCCAAGCTGAAGTAGCGAGCTCCAAGCTGAAGTAAGGAGCTCCAAGCTGAAGTAGGGAGCTCAAAGCTGACCTAGCGAGCTCAAAGCTGACCTAACCAGCGAAAGCTGACCTAGCTAACCTTGCAAGAGAAAGCTAACCTAGTGAATCCAATGCTAACCTAGCAAGCGCAAAGCTGACCGAGTGAGAGAATGCTAATTTAACAAGTAATGTTAACCTAGCAAGCCCAAAGCGATCTCAAAGCTAACCTAGCAGGCTCAAAGCTGACGTAGCGACTATGTAACTGTAACGGTCTATTGCTACATGGACCTTGATTTCGTTGCTTGAGTGGCATCTCAGACAGAAGTCTGTCAATCAAGTTTGCCCATTAGAATATTAGGCCACACCCACTAGGACTTGTCTCAGGTCAGTGATATATATACACACACACACAATTTATTCATTGTTTTTTTCCTGCTGTAAACTTGTGCTCAGGTTAAAGGTTTCGTGGCAAAGCGTGTGCTGGTTGTGTATTTATTTAACAAGGTAAGGATTTCGTACGGATTTCGTACAGATTTCGTACAGAAGCATGCTGCATGCGTGAACAGGTGATGGTGGATTGACCTTTAACCCTCACACTAACCTTTAACCTTTACACTAACGAGCGTTCGTTTTCTACGTACATGCGAGACATGGAGCAGCGATTTCTCTAATTTGTGTTTAACTAGCTAGTTTTAGCTACTTTCTCTACGATTCTCATCTGCTAAAAAAAAACATGGCATAGGCCACGCCCACAGGCCACAAGGCTTAATCTCCGATAATTAATCTTAACGTTAATTTTAATAATCTCGCGCAAATCTCAGAAGCCCTGATTAGCGGCAGATATTTTGTCTGAGCTAGCAAGCTAACTAGGCTAGCTAGCTAAACACGGAATTAAATTAGCTAAAAAATACGACTGCCCGCTACAACACGAACGAAAACAACTCCTCGGACGGTTTCACTTTTCGATCCTGAATTCGTAGGAAGCCTCTTCTTGAATATAACAAGAGTAAGTGATAATACTGCGATAATATCGTATTATAACTCTGATTATCGGTACATAGCTACGAACGTTTCAAATAATCGCACGTTCTTGAGCTGCTATTCTTTTAGGTTCATTTTTCCTTGATGTTAAAGGACAGAAAGTGCCTAATAATGACACACACAAACAAACAAATAAATATATATATATTGCTGTGCAGTGTATATTAACGTACCTTTTTTTAAAAAAAATGTATGTATCGAAAGATGTATTTAAGTATATTGTTGAACGATTATGAAGACGTATCGATATCTATTGCGACAATTTATAATGATTTTTTGGCGATATCGTGATATCTTTTTATTGCATTCTGTTTTTGTTTTTTTGTTTCTTATTTATAAACTGTCTGAAAACAGTAGATTTCACTTTTAACATTTTGCTTAATTTTTAAAATTGTAAAATTTATTTTATTTATTTATTTTTTTACTATTTTTTTTTACCCTTTAATGTTTAAAAATTAAAAAAATAATAATAAAATTTATTTTTCTTAGACGTTAAATACAAGTTTTTTCAGTCCTCAATAATTAAATATGCCTGTTTTATATTTTAGAAAAATTATAATTTTTATTATTTATATTATATTTTATTTATCTTTAATAGAGGAATTTTTTGATTTTTAATTACATGGTTATTTGGGAAATTTTTTATTCTCCTCTTTTCTGTGATCTTCCTCCTGTATGCTAAATCTCCTCGATGCTGCATGGTGTGTGTTTTCTCGGATTTCAGATTAAAACGGTGGTCTGTAATTTTCTGTAATTAAAGGTGCGGTCTGTAATTTTCCTAGATGTGTAATAATCATGTAATTTCAGAGAGTTACTTTAGAGAAAAAAATTATCATTTGCCTTATTGCCATGTGATGCATCTGGATAGTTTTTTAATTTAAATTTTTATTTTATTTTAAGTATTTTTGACTTTGTTCTGGCCCTGAAATAAGCCACACCCCCCCTACAGGGATTAGAGGGCACTGAAAATTACAAACTGCTCCTTTAATTAAGCTGTACCTAGTGTTTTAGAGTCCTTATCACCTTCACTGCTTGGTTATTTTAAAGGTGTTGGTTAATTATTACTTTTTGTTGATCGATTCTGTGTTGTTCTTAAAACGAAACGTATTTAGTCTTTTCTCTAAATAATTCTTTTATTATGTTTTTGTGTTAAACAGCTGCCTGAGGCGTCGAGTCAAGCCCTGTTTGCTGACAGCCAGGCGCACATCTGGGCTCTGGAAGGTGGGAAACTTTCTCGCGGCGTCGAAAACGCAACGTTACGATGTATTAATGACCGTGATCGAAAAGTGAAGTGTCTCTGACGCCCTCTAGTGGTGACTGACTTTAAACCCTGTTCAAAAACAACGAAGAGTGGAGAAAAAGAAAAGAAATAGAATTAATAAAGCATAAATAAAATAAAACAAAAATATTTTAAAAAGCAGATCTTTTTGAGCTACATTTTTTTGTGTGTGCGTAAAGACAAAAATAAAAATAAAATAATATAAATAAATTTGCGATTTTATTTCCATAGAAGGAAGGCCACGTTGTGACAAAAATAATTCTTCTTCTTATTATTATTATTATTTGTATTTCATTTTGTTCAATTTCTTGATCGTTTACAGTCATAACAGATGCTTTGTTGCGTTTTTATTTTTTTTTTGTAAAATGGGTCAAAATTAAAACGCAACATTTTGCTGCGTCTTTTTTTTTTCTTTTTTTTTTTTTTTTTATCAGCAGTGTTTCTGTCAAAACCAAATCGAAAACACGAAACTCGGACAAAAGTAGAGTTCGTTTGTAAACTTAAATTCGAAAGCAAAACTGAAATGAAAATGTAACAATTATTAAGTCAAATTCGTGACTCGCAAAATGTCAAGAAAACGCGAAACTCGAATGCTAAGTATCGAGTGAAAACTCGAGGTCATGGTATAGACGTGATTGTTGTTGCGAGTGAAACAAACGTGTGTGAGCGCTAGCGCCATCTGCTGCTTGTTTACTTTTCATTTCGCGCTTTTTCCTTTGCTTATATAGCTTTAATAGGCAGTGGGCGGGGCTAACATTATAGCCACCGACGGAGAAAGTCCAATGGAGCTCGTAATGGAGACGACTGATGAAAAGATTTCAGTTAACGGAATTCATTTAGAAATAATTTAATGTTATTTATTGTTATTAATTTAATAATAGTATTAATTTACGTAAGCATGTGGTACGTGATCGTGTTTGTGACGAAGAATTATAATTTTTACAGGATTGTCTCATCTGGTAGCTGCTTCGTTCTCTGAGGACAAGTACGGAGTGGTGCAGACTACATTACCCAGCATCCTCAGCAGCATGCTCTCTCTGCAGGAAGTAAGCACAAAGGGACAAAAATAAAGCGCTGCGGAATTTTGCATTACAAAAACCACAATGCAACATGTAACGGTCTGTGCTAGCTACTTTAAACTGTTCCGTATGTCTTTCGTTTATTTTCAGATTAATTTTGCGTAATTAAGACATTAATAACAGTCAGTAATTCAGATTATTACACAGAAATATCATGAGATAGCTACTTAGCTACATTTTACTGCTGAAGACGCCGCCATTTTGAGGGTTTCAAAGTTGGAGCTCTCAGAAAATTCCTAGTTTACAAGTTATGAGTTCTAAAAGGACATAAGCACTTTCTGAATCTCGTAATTAAGAGTATTTAGTTAGCTCGAAATTACGAGATTCTGACTGGCGCAAGCACACGTAAAAATAGAACGCATAATCGGATGCTTTTTACAAGTCAGAATCTCGTAATTACGACATGGCGTGTATGAAGCTAAAAATAATAGCGATAGCTTATACTTGTTTGCTTTTAGTTAGCTAGAACGTAACACTATATGCTTTTTACAAATCGTAATTATGGTAATTACGACAGTGGCATGAACACAATAAAAAATATTAGTGATAGCTTGCAGTTTTTTGCTTTTACAGCTTATTCCGCTTTTTACAAATCGGAATTTCGTAAATACGATAACTGCTGTAATTACGACATGGTGTGAATGTAGCTAAAAATATTAGCGATAGCTTGCAGTTGTTTGGTTGTAGTTAGCTAGAACATAACATCGAACACTTTTTACGAATCGGAATCTCGTAATTACAGTAATTACGGTAATTACGACATGGTGTGAACGCAGCTAAAATTAGCAATAGCTTGCAGCTGTTTGCTTGTAGTTAGCTAGAACGCAACATTTTCAGTTTCAGATTATTTCCACTGTTACATTTTTACGTTTCATGTTTTAGTATTTTTTTTTTCTTAGCCTCTAATCGAAAGCGTTTGTGTTCCAGGCTGTGGACCGTCACTTTAAGCTCCCTCACGCCTCGAGCAAGCCGGCGAAGACGTCGTGCAGTTTGGGCGACTCGACGTATAAAACCCTGCGTTTCGCTCTGAGAGCGGCTCTGAAAACCGCCATCTACAGGATCAGCACCACGTTCGGAGAGCACTTACAGTAAACACCTTTTATTTATTTCACTCGTGTGGGTGTGGCCTATTTGTGGTTGTGGTCTGACATCTGAATCGCTGACGACTTTTTATATTAATGTCTACATGCACATTAGTCTAAATGCACAGTGATTAAGAGCTAATCTGGTGAATGCTAACCTAGCAAGTGCTAACATAGTGGCTGAATGTTGACCTAGCTACTGTAGCTAGCTAACATAGACAGAGAGAGAGAAAGGGAACCAAAGGCTAACCTAGGAAGTCAGAGCTAGCTTAAAGGGTGAAAGGGTGAATCAGTGGGTAACCTAGCAACTGAAGGTTGACCTCGTGAGCGAAAGCTAAACTACTATAGCGTGTAAAAGAAAACCTAGCAAGTGAGAATCATAAATAACGAGAGAAAGGTAAGAAAGGACGAGAGCGCTAAACTTGCGAGTAAAAGCTAACCTAGCTATCAAAGGCTAACCTGGGAAATGAGAGCTAGCCTAGAGAGCAAAAGCTAACATAGCTAGAGAAAGCTAAACTAGCATGTGAAAGCTAATCTAGCAAGCTAGTGCTAACATAGCAAGTCGCAGGCAGAGTCTCAGACCAAGAGCTATCAATCAAACTGCTCATTAGAATATTAGGCCACGCCCACCAGGACTGTGCTTTTATTTAACTTTGATTAATTTTCTGGAACAAACCAGTGGAGCTGCTCTCTCTCTCTCTCTGTCTCTCTCTCTCGCTCTCTCTCTCTCTCTCTGTCTCTCTCTCTCTCTGTCTGTCTCTCTCTCTCTCTCTCTCTCTCTCTCTCTCTCTCTGACCTGCCTCTCTCTCTCTCTCTCTGTCTCTCTCTCTCTCTCTGCATTTCTTCCTTCTTTCATCTCCTTTTTTCTTCCTGTCTTTATTTTTGCCTCTTTTTTTGCAATTCTTTCTTTTTTCTTTTTTGTTTTTTTTCTTTTTCTTATTCTCCTGTTTTCTTTTTTGTTTTTCTTTTTTCTTCCTTTCTTCCTTCCTTCCTTCGAGCACTGCTCCAGCTGCAGTTTGAGTGTTTGTAATAAAGATTTATCTTGTTTCTTTGCTGGAGGTTTAACAGATGAGTAAAAATGAGGAAATTAAATAAACGTATTTTTGATCTGAATGTTGATGTGGACTGATGAGAATCTGAGTGATGTCACTTCCTGTGTTGTCCTCAGTGCTGTCGGTATTCCGGCGGAGCAGCAGAAGAGACTTCAGCAGTTCCTGGAGTTTAAGGAGTAACTTAAGCTTTTTCAGCTCAGGCTCTGAGGAAGAAGCTTCGTCTCCTCACCACCTCGTCTCCTCTCCTCACCACCTCGTCTCCTCTCCTCACCTCCCCGTCTCCTCACCTTCTCACCTCCTCGTCTCCTCACCACCTCATCTTCTCGTCTCCTCATCTTCTCGTCTCCTCGTCTTCTCGTCTTCTCATCTTCTCACCTCCTCGTCTCCTCACCTCCTCATCTTCTCGTCTTCTCATCTTCTCGTCTTCTCATCTTCTCACCTCCCCGTCTCCTCACCTCCTTGTCTTCTTGTCTCTTCACCTTCTCACCACCTCGTCTCCTCACCTCCTCGTCTCCTCACCTCCTTTTTCTCATCTTCTCGTCTCCTCACCTCTTCATCTTCTCATCTTCTCACCTTCTCGTCTTCATGAGCTGAACTCATCACTGCACGTCTGAAGATGGCTCAATATCACGTTTATTCAACTTTGGTTTTTTTTTTTTTTTTTTTTACTTTTTTTGAGGGAAAATAAACTTTTCTACACGTTTTCTCTGTTTGTTCTGTTGCTCATTCTGTCTGTGGCCACTTTATAAGGAACAGTGCTGTAATATAAATAAACAATAAATACCAAATAAAATATTGTTAAAACCCAAACATCCGCAATGTCGTTTTCTCACGTGTACTGAATTATTGTTCTTTTTTTCTTTCAGTGTTTTGAGTTTTTGTCTTTTGTTCCTGTCTCTCACTTTGTTTTTCTTTCTTTCTTTCTTTCTTTCTTTCTTTCTTTCTTTCTTTCTTTCTTTCATTTTGTGTAATGTCCACTAGAGGGCGCAGCTGTGCTTTTATTTAATCCTGAATCAGGTTCTCTACAAAAACAGAAACCGATAACCAGGTATTTCTGCATTTCTTTCTTTTGTTTCTTTTTTTTTCTTCCTGTCTTTCTTTTTGCCTCTCTTTTAAAATTGTTTTCTGCCTTTCTTCTTTATTTCTTACTCTCTTGTTTCCTTTCTGTCTTCCTGTCTTCTTTTACATTCTTTCTCTTCTTTTGTTCCTGACTTTCTTTATCCACATCTTTCTTTCTCTCTTTCTTTATTTGATCATTTGATCATTGTGTGTAAGGTCCACTAGAGGGCGTCGGTGTGCTTTTATTTCATCCAGGTTCATTTTCTCTTAAAATATATTTCTGAATTTATTTATTTCTTTTGTCTTTTTTTTCTTCCCGCCCTTCCTTTTTGTCTCTCTTTTAATTTTTTTCTGCCTTTTTTATTTATTTCTTGCTTTCTTTTCTTTTCTTTTCTTTTCTTTTCTTGTCCTTTGTCAGTTGTCTTCTTTTTCCAGTCCTTATCTTCTTTTGTTCTTGACCTTCTTTATCCGAATTTTTCTTTTTCTTTCTTTTTTCCTGCCCTCCTTGTTTCCTCATCCATCCATTTTTTGTAATCTACTTCTTTACCTCCTTATTTGTTCTCTTCTGTTTGTCCTTCACACTCGCTTGCAGTCTTCTTGTTCCTTCTGTTTGTCTTCTTTATGACTACGTCTCATTTTTTGTCTCTTTTTATTTTTATTTCCGTCTCCCTCCCTCCCTCTCTCTCTCTCTCTCTCTCTCTCTCTCTCTCTCTCTCTCTCTCTCTCTCTCCCTCCCTCCCTCTCTCTCCCTCTCTCTCTCTCTCTCTCTCTCTTTCTCTCTCTCAAAAATACAGCTTGTCATTTTACAGAGAAAACAGAATGTATAAACTCCTCTGTCCTGAAGACTTACCTATGCTGGAAAACTTTCAGGTCTGCGTGGCGTGTGTGTGTGTGTGTGTGTGTGTGTGTGTGTGTGGTACCTCAGTGTTGTATTCTGCTCCTTTAAGACAAACAGGTAGCGACTGAGCATGGCAGAGATCTTAACCCCCTTTTTGACCAGATGAATCGTGGGCTCAAACAAACGTTTCCAGGGCAAACGACCGTACAGACGATGAGCACGCTCATAACCTCGCAGTTCTCCAGGAACCGCAACCCAATGCACACCTACAGAGAGAGAGAGAGAGAGAGAGAGAGAGAAGAACCCAACTTTAACTAACAAGAAGAAAGTAATCATGACCTACAGACTTACGAATAACCAGACATTAAATCTCACAAAGTTATAATATAAAGACAAAAGATTGGGGATTTTCTCAAAAATTACAATTTTTATAATAAACACTCAGAAAAAAACACGCTTCAGACACCCCCTACAACGGCCCGTAGCATTTCATGACAAAAAAAGTCAGTATTCTGACAAGAATTGTTTGAATTAGCTACCTATCTTAGCTTAGCCATGTTTTCAACAAGTCGAATGAATTTAGGATGCTAGCTAGCAAGCAAATTACCATCAGCTGCTTAACTTATTTTGCTAATAACTAGCTGCTACGTTTCTAGCTAGCTACTTCTCGATAACAGTGTATTAACACTTTGTAGCTAAGCTCATTTTTTCACACATCTGTTATTGTCACACTAGCTAGCTAATCTTATCTAGTTAGAATTTCACTGCAGAAAATATAAAAATTTTAACATGCACAATGTGTGTGTGTGTGTGTGTGTGTGTGTGTGTGTGTGGTGTGTTTCCTGTGGTGATGTACCTGTAACATTGCCGCACATGGAGAGCAGATCTGCTTTGAAATTCTTTGGTGTGGTTTCCCTCGCGTTAATGATTTTCACTTTACCTAATAATAGAGTGGATTAGGATAAAAAGAAGGGAATTTTAGCATAAAACATATTAATATTTTAGTATAGAATCACAGAGTATTAACAGAACAATACAGAGTAACCGATGTATAAAAAAGAACACTTTTAAACCAATGTAGATGGAAAATGTACTGAGTCAATCAGAAAACTCAGTATACATCTGATTACTGTTAATTGTGTGTTTTTACTGCCTCTTTAGCGGCCCCTTGTGGTGTGTTTTAGTTTACGCTTTGTCCCATCTGTGTTGCCGTAGTTCAGTGCTGTTCAGTTTGTAATGTTTAAAGTGTTTCTAAACCTGTAACAGTCGTACAGTTACACCTCCACAGCAGCAGGGGGCTCCAAACATTACAAACTGCTCCGTTAATCTATCCAGCACCTTTACACTGGAATTCAACGTAATAACCTGAGAAAGGGGTGAAATCCTGAGACCTTCGCCACAATAACCGAACAAACTGCCGTGTTACAGACAAACTTTTTTCGTTTTTTTCTTACCGCCCTTCTCCCTGATGGTGAATATAACTCCTCCACCAAGGCCCATACTCTGTGGATTCATTACTGATGTACATATTAAAGCAGCTATAGCGCCATCTACAGCCGAACCTCCAGAGCGCAGGATATCGCTGAGAGAAAAAAAAGAAGAAAATAGAGAGATATACAGGATAAAAAAAAAAACAGAATATATAATGGTTTGAATCTTCAAAGGTAAGATAAAGATGTGTGTGTGTGTGTGTGTGTGTGTGTGTGTGTGTGTGTGTGTGTGTGTGTGTGTGTGTGAGAATGTGTGATGACACACTCATTCGTTTCTGTCCTGTGTGTTTTAAACACTGGTAGAGAATGACACATTTCTCCGTACAAATAAACACCTTTGCTTATCTCTTTATATCGTCTGAACAAAACACCAAAATGACTCCAAACCAATACACAAACACACACGTGTCTCAAAGCGAAATATTCACATCAAAACACTACGCAGACGCAATTTTCATAGACAGACATCATAGTGTGTGTGTGTGTGTTTGTGTTTGTGTTTGTGTGTCAGGAAACAATTACAGAGGCATGAGTGAGTCACAAATTCTTTATCGACGTAAGTGGCCACATAATGGACACCACACCGTCAGGGGAACAAAAGAAAGATCGAATGTGGCATGAAGATGGACAAACGCTCATTTGGGCAGACGAATAAACGCTACATGATCCATTTACAAAAAAAAAAACCTGCACCGGATCCTTCATCTAATTTCACTAATGCACTGTAAGTTTCATTAGCGACTGGGTGTCACTTCCTCCATCATTCACCGCTGCACATTAGAGCAGTTTACACCACAGCACTGTTAAGCTCCGGATTCTGAATTCTGATTGGTCAGAAGGTATTGATTAGTTTTCTCGAACAGCAGATCTGAGCCTAGAGCAAATCACAGGTTTATATTAATGCGCTGGTTCTAATAAGTTATCGTTACTATAGCGACAGTTATCATTTTTTGACGTTGATTATTTTCTGTTTTCTTTAACGTTTATGGAAGGAGTCTCCAGTGTCAGCGCTTTGCAGCAGTCAGAGGTGAAGCTGTAACTTTAAGTTCTCTGACATCTTCAGGACAGAGGAGTTTTAGATGTTCTGTAACTACTGAAGCAAAGCGTGCAGAAGACCTGTGGAAGTTCTCCAAGACACCGGAACAGCAGCTGATGTCTGTATAAAACCGCACATTTCATTTTACTGAACTGATATAAATATCGTCTGACTTCAGTTCGTTTTATTTACAATTCCCAAGACCTAAAAAAGTGTGAGTCTGGTCATGAATTGATCATGTGAGACAATCTCCAAATTAGAGTGAAAATTTGTATGACAAAGTTTGAACAGACGTAAAAAACAACTGCAAACAGGAAGTGACCATGAACACACACACACGCGCACACACACACACACACGCACACACACACGCGCGCACACACACACACGGATATAAACAGCAAATTAAGGACGAGAGGAAGAGAACAAGACACAAACAGTCTCTAATGAAACTGTATAGCTCGGCTGTGCATTAGAGAGAAAGAAGATTTTTCTTCTTTTGTGTCTCACACACATCAGAGTGTGTTCAGTGCACAAACGATTCTCTGCTGAACAGATCATGAGCACAAGGAACTTATTCTGTAATGTATTAGTACGGAAAATATTTTATTAAACGTCATCTCATTTTATGATCACGTATTGTTTTTTTAAATTGAGTTTTTTAAAACCATTAAGGCATCCATTAGATACAAACATCATAATCCATAACAATTAGATGCAAATATACGTAATAAAGACACACTTGTAGATATGATTCTAGCCTCATGCATTAGGAGACACGGTTTGTCAGTATCACTAAGAGCTTCGTATTGTAAATTTAAATGTGAACTACAGTGTGTTGCATAAGTATTCACCCCCTCTGAGCTCCACAGCTCCGACGGGAGAAGCTGTACACAGCACAAGCACAGCCTGGACGCTCCACAACTGCACATACGACTTAAAGAAAGAGTGCTTGACAAAAGGCAAACGTGTGGAAGAGGGTTTCTCTGGTCTGAATGAAACCAAAACCGAACTGTTTGCAATACATTTGAGAGAATCGCAACACTGCTTATTACACCATCCCCACTATGAAGCATGGTGGTGGTAGCACTGTGTTCAGCGACCCCTCTTTATTCTGCCTCTTTGTTGGATTTTTTCCCCGTGGTCTTCATGATGCCGTGTGTTTAGGTATAATCTCTAACACACTCTGGGTTTTTCCAGGAACAGGTGTGTTCATATTGAGCTCATAGGACACTTTAATTGCAATCATAATGCTTACATTTTTATTTGTAAATAATTTTGCAAACTATACTGATGTTTCCCCACTTCAGTATTAAGAAATACATTTAATTAGGATTATGCAGTAGGTCATGTGTAGCTTCATGATATAAAATCCCATAAAAGTCCATTTCAGTTCCATGAAAGGTTAAGGGGGGGAATTCTTATGCAACACACTGTATATTATTTTCCACACTCAGGCTTTAGGCCATGCCGCCTACACGTGTCTGAAAGTGTGAAAGAAAGTAATTCAGCTAAACTGGAGGCCATAAACTTGCACTACTTGTTACACTGAACCTGTCTCGGCTAACTTCAACTGAAAATGTGGACATTTAATATTTGTTCAAAATAGCTGCGATAGAAATGGAGCATGAGGATCTGATTAGAAGTGAAATTCAGCAGAAGTGCTAAAAAACTTGGACAGGAGCCAAAGTTTTGCTCCGTTGCTTGAATGTTCTAGTAGTCTGTGATTCTTAAACACCAAACCCAGAAGAAGATGATGACCCTCCACACCAGTACAGTCACAGTGTGCTCTACACCATACCAGCTAGCTAGACTTAGCCATGAACTTATTTATTTATTTGGTTTGTGCTGAATGTACTTTTCTTCAGTCTTAGATATAATCGCAGTGGTTTTCTTCAGTCTTTGATTTAATATTTGGTTGTTGTTTTTTTTCAGGCTTTTCCAATTAAGGTGTTTTCATGGCTGCTGTTGGTGGCGATCGGCGCAAAGCGGATTAAAACTGGAACGCCGGTGTTTATTTCCACCACGCTGAGCTTCACCTTCACCTTCACCTTCACCTCTTCATCATCTCCTGTTTTGGAGGAAGCTCACCTGGCCTGACTGTTTCAGAGGATTAACCCACAGCTAAATAAACACACCACCACTTCAACTTTTCTGTTTCTGTTGTTTTATATAGTGATTTTATACATGCATACTATTAAAGTGTGAAAGTATAAAATAAAGTATTTCAGAGCATGGATTTCCATTTTTAAATACATTGTACATGTTAATGAGGGTTAGAAATAAAAGCATTTAAAAAGATCATGGATGACATTTTTTGAAAACTTCACACACAGCTCTCCCTTAAATTTATATTTATTTAACTCATGTGATTTGCTTGTGCTATTTCTGTCATCACACACAAACACACACATCAGATATACACACATGGCAATACGCCTAAGGGCTCAAACACAAATTCCTCCCCAAAAGTGCACACACACCCCCACACACCCACACACACTCACCGGCCGATGCTGGAGCATGTTTGCGAGTCTGAAGCCACAGCTGCTTTCCTGAACATCCCCCTCTGACACTCATTCCGCTCCGGGAACTTCACCGTGCAGATGATGATGAGGATGAGGATGAGCACGACGAAGATCACAGCGAAACACACACCCGCTCGCAGGCGATCCTTCCTCCTGCGGGGCATGCCTGCGATCTGACACACACTAACACACACAACACACTCCAAATACCCTGCTCAGAAGTCCACCCGGAGGCGGGGGGCGGGAGGTACAAGCCAAGCCACGCCCCCTCATCGCCTACATATGCAAATAAGCAAGAACAGGTAGAATAGTTGTTATTTTTTTTCCTGTTGTTGTTGTTTGTCCTGTTTTACATATGATGTTAACAAACCACATCACACTGTGACCACACACACACACACACACACACACCTGTCTTCTGTTTCTCTCCATCCTTCCTCTCCTTTCCTCTCACACAACCTGCAGTACAGAATAAATACCTACAGGGCTCCATTCACTGTTAGAGTGTTGGATTAACACTTTTCTTTTTCTTTTATTATTATTTTGCATGATTAAAAGTATACACAAAAAGATAAGTAGTAAGAATACAAATACACAGTGCAAATACACAAATACACAAAGCCTCCACTTAAACAATGTTATAAACGCCTGCAGTTTAATTCCTCCTTACAGGACCGATTTAACACCTGCACTGTTGACCATACACAGTACGACGTGCAGTGAAATGACATAAAAACAATGTCTGGTGACATTTACATAAAATAGAATTCACTAGCATGAAGTAGAAAAAGGAAAATATAAAAGATACTGTATAATGTAGCAGATATAAAAGATGGAAGGAACAGTATGGACTGTATGAGAAATAAAGTGCAGATGTGTGCAGTAATGCTGTGCAACATCAGCCTGAGGTAGCTGCAGTGAAATAGCTAACATACTGTATATAATAAATATTTATTAATACAGGTATATTAGCAGGAATGTAGTGATGTTGGTGTTGTGCAAAACAATCCAAGCTCTAGTCTTAGGTGTTGTCCTGGTTGAGGGCTCGAATGGCCTGTGGGAAGAAGCTCCTCCTCGTTCTCTCTGTATTGGCCTTTAGGGAGCGGAAGCACATCCCTGACCGCAACAAAGAGAAGAGTTCGTTGTTAGGGTGGCTGATGGTCTTCACTATCCTGGCCTTGGTCCAGCACTGCTTGCTGTAGATAGACTGCAGGTCAGGGAGCTTAGTGCGGATGGTTCGCTCAGCTGATCGCACCACCCTCTGGAGAGCCGCCTGTCCTGCTTGGTGCTGTTCCCAAACCAGGCTGTGATGCTTCCCGTCAAAATGCTCTTGATGGTGCAGGACTAAAAGCTCCTTGGCACATGAGAGGGCAGTTTAAAGTGTGTTAGGTGTCTAAGGTGGTAAAGACGCTGACGGGCCTTATTCACCGGGGTGTTAATGCGACAGGAACATGACAGGTCCTGCGTGATGTGAACACTGAGGTACCGGAAAGTGTCCACTCTCTCCACTGGGGCAGCGATGCTCTTACGGGGTGGTAGCTCCTCTCCTGCTTTGTGCTGAAGTCCAATAACAACGCCTTTTGTCTTGCTGATGTTCAGGAGGAGGTTGTTCTCCTGGCACCAGTTCTTAATTAATTCACTGTTAATTAATTCTTACAGTGTTTGATTGAATACAGAATTAACACCTAGATGTTTTTTAATTCATTTTTACAGCATTGGATTGACATTTACAGTACAGAATTAACTCTGACAGGAATTACTTAATTCTTACAGTGTTAGATTAACACTTACAATACAGAATTAACACCTAGAGAGATTAATGAATTCCCGCAGTGTTGGATTAACACTTACAGAACATACTGAACACCTAAGGCGTTAAATTAATTGTTACAGTACTAGATTAACATTATTTGAAATCATTTAAGCCATGAGATTTTTAAGAATGGCTATAGGCTAGTGTTTCAAATTTGCATATTCATGTTTATTTATAACTTCTGGTATTTTTAATGAGGTTATATGCCTACAGACATTTCTAAGCCATTTTGAAGTGTCTTTCAAAATATTAAAATACTAGCTTGAATTACAGGTTTAAGTTGAATATGCACTTTTTATGGATATATCTATAATGTTGCTTTTTGTTGTAAACTGATTACAGACTAAGCCCCCAGAGATCTCTTTACCTACGTCTCAAGTGATGTACTTTGTTCACTTCAGTAAACAGATACGCTGGTAATACCTGGATGGTGAACTAAAACCACCGAGAAGTGAAACATGGACACCAGCAAACGCATGTGCCAACACTCCTAATGAGAATCTCAGTAAACCACAAACCCGAAATGGGAATAGAGCATTTAGTGCGGCCATTTTGAATTGTGTGTTTCTGACTACTTAACGAAGTGAGGTAACTGTATAGCGCTCTCATTTCCTTTTAGCGCAAAATGTTCGTGTTCAATTTGAGGCATTACTAAACCACAAACATCCTGGCACTTTACATAGTCTTGAGTGTAACAATATAGTGTATGGTTTGAGACAGAAACATATCCAGAAAACAAACTTTTCTACGTTAGTGACGTGTTGTGAGACGCTAGCGTTCTGAAATGTGACGTGGCATAGGACGAGGTCACGTGCTCAAAACCCGGAAATAGGTCCCTGTAGTAAATGTTAAGCTAAAAAACCATTAACTTTTATCCAATAACAACTAGTTAATCGTAGAGAAATAAAATGTAAATTCGTTCCTAACAGTTTTTACACATAGCTTTGTAGTTCAGCCCGTAAACGCAAACTGCAGTGTAAATAAAAATGGGAATGTGTGTTATTTATGTGTATAAAAACTACAGCCGCCATTTTGATTTAGTTGTTTCCAGCTTGAACGCGCGCCTAGGCGTAAACACAAGTTTACAGTATTTAATCTCCGTGTCGTGAAGAACTCCATGTTTTTTTGTAGCAATTTTAAACATTTGTAAACCAACGTGGTGATATAATGTCAGCAAAGAAAAGACAAACACACTCCTTTTACTTCTGTTGCATGTTTTACTCCTCACGTCTCTCGGTGGAAAAGTCTCCTGTGCGCGCAGTGCATCATGGGATTTGTGGTTCTTGATCAGGGAGTCGCTCAGTCGCGGATGGTTTCGGTGTCTTCGCAAATGTCTGCGTGTTTTTGCTGCGGTTATGTGCGTTGTTTCTTCATCACGCAGGCTGCAGGGCGTTAAATACTCGGATTATTAGTGAGAGCACGGCGGATGATCAGAGACAGGGTGTGTAAGGCGGATCTAGTGGTGAATAATCGGGGTTTGTGTTGCACTGCGGGGTTTATTATCCATGCAGCAGCACAGGGCAGGACAGGTGGGCTGACACATCCACTATTCACTCTCTATTACACTTCATATGCTGTACACTAACGTGTTATTACTGTATTAATACACTCTCACACTCCTGCTTTATTATTATTTATTATCAATGCATTATCATCACTAATCATTGCTGATGATTGTGTGTGTGTGTGTGTGTGTGTGTGTGTGTGTGTGTGTGTGTGCGCGTGTGTGTGTGTGTGTGTGTATACACTCAGACTGCAGAAAATCTGAATCTGTGATCTGTCTCTCTCTCTGTCCATCAGCTGCCCTGTTAATGGAGGACAAACGACAGAGCTCTGTCCGTACAGCAACTGACCCTGGTAATGATGGAGGGAGAAAGAGTGGGAGAGGGAGGAGGATGGAGTGAAAGTGGAAGAAAAAGATGGTTGGAGTGGTAGAGGGAGGAAGGGATGATGATGATGAAGGAGGGAGAAATTACAGGGAGAGGAAAGCGGAGAGGGAGAGAAAGTAGGGGAGAACAAGAGAATGGGAAGAGAGAATGACGAAGAGAGAGGGAAAGAGATGGGAATAATGAAGGGAAATAAGTAGAAAAAGTAAAGCGAGGAAAGATAGAGAGAGAGCTAGTGATTGAGAGAGAGGGAGAAAGAAAGAAGGGCAGGAGCAAAGGAAGGGAGAATGTTGGATAGATGAGACAATGAGTGAGAAAGAAAAGGTGAAGATAGAAAGTAGAGAAGGATGGAGAAAATTAGGGATAAAGGGAAAAGGTGAAGAGTAGAAAAGGGATGGAGAAAGAAGGAAAAGAGGAGAAGGCGGGAATATGGAGAGTGATAGGATGAGAGAAAGAGGAAGCAAAATGGAAAAGGAGGGAATAATGATGGGAGAGAAAATAAGAGGCTAAGATATAGAAAGATATAAGAAAAAAAGAAATAGGAGGAGAAGAAGAGAGAAAATCAGAAAGAGGGAAAAAGTGAGAAAGAAGAGACGAAGAAACAGAGGAAGAGAAAGAGAGGAGAAAGAATGGAGAGAATTCAGGATAAAGGTCAAAGTGAGAGACAGAATGAGAGGGACCAGAGAGGGAGAGAGGTAGAAAGAGGGGGAGAGGAAGAGAAGGAGGAAATAAGTAAGAAAGAGGTGAAGATGGAACGGAGGTGAAAGGAGAATGGAGAGAATCTGGGATAAAGGAAAAAGAGATGGAAAGAAAGAGGTAGAGAAAGAAGGAGTATGGCAGAAAGAGAGAGTAAGAGCGGAGAGAGGGAAGGATTAAAGAGGGAGAGAGGAAGAGAAGAAATGAAAAGGAAGGAAGAAGTGAGCAAAGATGAGAAGCATATGGAAAATTTGGGGTTGGACAGATAGACAAGGGTATGAGTGTGTGTGAGATGGGATGGGGGGAGAGAGAGGGAGAGAGAGAGAGAGAGAGAGAGAGAGAGTTTTTGAACATGACTCATGGTTTTACACAGTACATTGCGGAGGTGTGCACAACTGAATTTCAAATGCCTCTCCGCAGCTGTGTGTGTGCGGGTGTGTATGTGTGTGTGTGTGTGCGGGTGTGTATGTGTGTGTGTGTGTGTGTGTGTGTGGGTGTGTGTGTGTGTGTGTATGTAAGGGAAAGAGAGAGAGAGAGAGAGAGAGAGAGACAGAAGGAAAAAAAAAAGTTCTGTATTAAAGGAGAAGTTCAGCCACACTGTTGCTCGCATGTCACCGAAAATCTTTAGTGTAAATTTCAAACCATTTCCAGTCTCTCACACACACACACACACACACACACACACACACACACACACACACGTTCTGACATGGTAACATTTGTAAACTATTGAACGAGTTTAAAATGTAAGTCTCCAGAACGCACGGCAGCGCTGCAGCGCTGCAGCTCTGTGCTTTGGCTCAGTTTAGAGCAGCAGCTCAGAACGCCGCGTGTTTGATTCACTTCCTGCAGCGAGTCGATTCAGAGGCGAATCACTTTCTCACTAGGGTTCACTAGGAAGTAGATCGAGACACCTCGCTCAGATGCTCTCGGACCAGAGTGTGATCGCTGTGTTCTTCCTAAAGAGCAAACCAAGCTTCCGTTCAAACGGCCGTGTACAGCGGTTGCCATGGTTTCGTCTGGTTCCCGTGTATGAAAACGAACACTTCTGGGAATATTAGGACCTGCCGACTTCTCCTGATGTTTGGCATGAACATGGATGTGTATGTGGAGCGTACGTTTGCTGTTCTGCATACGCAAGAACTGGCCCCTGGGGGCCCGGGGGTGGGGGCGGGAAGGGCGTCTGGGGTAGTTGCTTGCAAATGGTGCTTGGACCCTGCAGATCTGCTTGTGGTTGTAATTAGGGACAAAGAAGCACAAAGTGATTTTTGCTTTGACCAGGTGGATTTTGGGAGGTGTGTGTACAGAAAAGATTTTTTTAGCCTCCCATCTTGAGTATAAAACTAAAGATGTGGACTTCAAATGCTGTCTCAGCTCATCGATTACATTTGACGATGATGTGAAAGTTTTATTTTTATCCTGTCCCTTTAACAGCAGAGTGTGTGGGTGGTGTAGGAACAGTACTGAGCTGTCAGAGGGGGGCGTGTGTGTGTGTGTGTGTGTGTGTGTGTGTGTGTGTGTGTGTGTGTTCTGTCACTCTAAAATGTGTCTTATTCCTCCTCCAGGTGCGCTGTGGTGAAATCCTGAAACGTCTGGACGCTCTCTCTCTCTCTCTCTCTCTCTCTCTCTCTCTCTCAAACACACACACACACACACACACACACACACACACACTTCTCCTGCTTCAGCATGAACACACAGCTCAGAAAATCAGAGAGAAGACTAGACGCTCTACCTGGCGTGAGTGATTGACACATCCCCTTTTGAGAGGCTCAGAGCGAGTGTGTGTGTGTGTGTGTGTGTGTGTGTGAGATGGATTGGATGCGGGATTGGTTGCAGGCCGTGCGGGAGTGTGAGGGCGGGGCTTTAGGCACGGTGCTCTGTTTAGCTCTGCTGTTTATATGGTACTGTTACCGTGTGGGCTGTGAACACGCCTCCTACACGCCCGAGTCTCGCTCCAGCCCGCCCGAACTCTCATCAGCAAAACTCCGCCCTGCACCGGGAGGAGTCAGAACAGGAGGCGGGGCCAGTGAGGAGGAGCTGAACGGCTTTGCGTACTGTCAATCACCCGAGTGTTTCCGGTGCTCGCGGCCTGGCGACGGATTTAACCAACGACTTTACCACAATCTTCAGGACTACGCTAAACGCTACACATGGGCAGGTCAGTGTGTGTGTGTGTGTGTGTGTGTGTGTGTGTTTGTGTGTTTGTGTGTGTGTATGTGTGTATGTGAATATATATATTTACAAATATGTAACAAATATATCGTGAATATAAAATGTTATTTTAACTATTTTTACTTTTATAATCTCTATATTACATGATCTACTATTGTATAATGGAATGTATGTTATACAGGCTAAATACTAGCTTTTTATTTGAGCTTTTTATACATAACTATGTATCAGGTAACTTATAATTATAATTTTTATTATCATTATTATTTATTGGCGTACAGGTATGGGGCGTGTGCATAAAGGTGTGCGTGAACAGGACCGGTATCGCCTGTGTAATCGTCCGTCCATCCAGAAGGCGGAGGTGTTTTTCCTGCCTGATCTGCCGTCAGCTCCGTTTTTCTCTCGTGATGCGCAGAAGCACGACGTGGAGCTGTTGGAGAGAAGTTTCCCCGCACTGCTGGCTGAGTTCGAGAGCGTGTACCGCGCGCCGCCGCCCCTCGCGCCCGGCTGGAAGGCTAACAGCACGCCGCGGGGACACTGGTGGACCTTCTACCTGGTGAACCAGGGCACGACGCTGGCGCTGAACGCTCGCCGCTGCCCGCGCACGTGGAGGGTCCTGGGACAACTGCGCACCTTCATCGCCAACAACGTGTTCGGAAACGCCTGCTTCTCTGTCCTCAGCCCCGGAGCCACCATCACCGAGCACTACGGACCCACCAACGTCCGCCTGCGCTGTCACCTGGGTGAGACTCGCACTGTGTGTGTGTGTGTGTGTGTGTGTGTGTGTGTGTGTGTGTGTGTGTGAAAGAGCGGACAGAGAGAAAGTGTGTTAGTAGATCAGCCGTAGTTTGGATTGTGATTTTTTTTTTTATGTGCTCAAAGCCGTGTGTGTGTGAGTGTGTGTGTGTGTTTGTGTGTGAGACGACACTGAAAGTGTGTTACTGGTTCACTTGCACAGCCTGATTTTTGGGTAGATGATTTATTATATATACACACACTGAGTTACCATTTTACTGGACACCCTACACACACACACACACACACACACACACACACACACACAGCAAGAGATGGACTACAGATGGGTCAGTAATTGAAAAGGCCACTTTGTATGTTCAGTTGAATTCAGTTTGATTTGTAGAGCGCTACAGTGCACATTGTCACACAGCAGCTTTACAGAAATCTTTAAACTCAGGATAGAAATTGTAAATGTATGAATTTATCCCTAATGAGCGAGTCAGAGGTGATGGTGGTGAGGGAAAACTCCCTGAGACTTCATGAGG
>CM074958.1:22529452-22541801 GCA_037577455.1 Pangasius macronema | reverse complement strand
ATTGATGTGATAAATAAAAACATTTGTATTGCAGAAGCTTAGATACAGATTTTGTGGTTATTTTGTAAGTTGTTCAGACAGACAGACAGACAGACAGACAGACAGATAGATAGATAGATAGACAGACAGATAGATAGATTTTTGTTCGTTCAGCAGTACAGTCACAAAGAAACACTAGTATTGACACTCAAAGAACCCAGAGGGAGAGAGAAATAATATTAATAATTAATACAAAGTAAATGTGTGTGTATGTTATATATGAGATGACACGGTCACTGTACCTTACCTGGTGGCGTGTGCGTGTGTGTGTGTGTGTGTGTGTGTGTGTGTGTGTGTGTGCGTGTGTGTGTGTCACTCACTGTCCCTCACCTCGTGGCAGGTGTGTGTGTGAATGCAGAGCTTCATAATGATATGAGTATGTGTGTGTGTGTGGTACTGTAGAAATATATAATGCTATGATAGTGTTAGTGAGTGTGTGTTACTGCAGAGCTTTTTAATGATGTGAGAGTGTGTTAGTGGCGTGTTAGGTGTTTCCAGACTTTGATTGCCCTTTTCTGTGTGTGTGTGTGTGTGAATGCAGAGCTTTATAATGATATGGGTGTGTGTGTGTGTGTGTGTGTGTTTGAGTGAACGCAGAGCTTTACAATGGTGTGTGTGTGGGTGTGTGTGTGTGTGAATGCAGAGCTTTATAATGATGTGCGTGTGTGTGCGTGCGTGTGTGCGTGCGTGTGCGTGCGTGTGTGTGCGTGTGTGTGTGTGTGTGTGTGTGATCGCAGAGCTTTATAATGATATGGGTGTGTGTGTGTGTGTGAGTGAGTGTTCTGTATGTGTATAATGAATGGATGAGGCCTGACTCCACCCTGCCTGTGCTGTTTGTGGTGTTTCTCTGCACCAGAGATCCTCATGCAGGGTCTCAGACGGATCAGTGATTAGACCTTGAGTCCAGACCTCAGGGAGGAGCTCAGAGCCCTACACTCAGAACCCTACACTCAGAACCCTACACTCAGAGCCCTACACTCAGAGCCCTACACTCAGAACCCTACACTCAGAGCCCTACACTCAGAGCCCTACACTCAGAGCTCTACACTCAGAACTCTACACTCAGAGCCCTACACTCAGAACTCTACACTCGGAGCCCTACACTCAGAACTCTACACTCGGAGCCCTACACTCAGAACTCTACACTCAGAACCCTACACTCAGAGCTCTACACTCAGAGCTCTACACTCAGAGCCCTACACTCAGAACCCTACACTCAGAACTCTACACTCAGAACTCTACACTCAGAGCCCTACACTAGTTACAAGTTAGTTCCTGTTCTCACTTACGTTATAGCAGCTATAAACAGTCGTTCCAGTGTTGCAGTGACTGCGTGTTTATTACCAGCGCGTTAGAACATTGTGTAACAGCTGAACGTTGTGTTATAAATATACACTACGCTGTTTTCGGAGTTTCTCTCGGTGGTGTAACCGGTTATCTGTTATAGAAGCCACGCCCACCAGGACAAAACCTGCTGGAACTGCAGTTATTACATCACTTCCTGTCTGTGCGTACAGGTTTGTGTTTCAAACCCTGACCCAGATGGAGGGGTGTGTGTGTGTGTGTGTGTGTGTGTGTGTGTGTGATGACATTACTTTGAATATAAAGAGTGCAGATGACTCAGTGAGAGTGTACATTACACACAGACACACACGCAGTGATGGTGTGAATACAGAAATCCCTCCACCTCCACAGCATCATCCTTTTCTCTTCTCTTCTCTTCTCTTCTCTCCTCTTCTTTCCTCTCCTTTCCTCTCCTCTCCTTTCCTTTTCTCTCCTCTCCTCTCCTCTTCTTCTCTCCTTTTCTCTCCTTTCCTCTTCTCTTCTCTTCTCTTCTCTTCTCTTCTCTTCTCTCCTCTCCTCTCCTCTCCTTTTCTCTCCTCTTCTCTCCTCTTCTTCTCTCCTTTTCTCTCCTCTCCTCTCCTTTTCTCTCCTCTTCTCTTCTCTTCTCTTCTCTTCTCTTCTCTTCTCTTCTCTTCTCTTCTCTCCTCTCCTCTCCTCTTCTTCTCTCCTTTTCTCTCCTCTCCTTTTCTCTCCTTTCCTCTTCTCTTCTCTTCTCTTCTCTTCTCTTCTCTCCTTTTCTCTCCTCTCCTCTCCTTTTCTCTCCTTTCCTCTCCTCTTCTTCTCTCCTTTTCTCTCCTCTCCTCTCCTCTTCTTCTCTCCTTTTCTCTCCTCTCCTCTCCTCTCCTCTCCTTAATCACCAAACCTCGCTGGAGAACTCGCACTAAACACCAACCTTCTTTTATTGTTCACTTTTCTGAAAAAACTGACATTGATACCACACTTTCTTTTCTTTTAGGTTCTTTTCTATTCTCTTTCTTTCTTTCTTTCTTTCTTTATTCAAACTAAACTTATAATATGTTATATATACATTTTTTACCTGTCAGTTTCTCTTTCTTTTTCTTTCTGTCTTGTTTTCTTTATTTTTCTGTTCCGCTGCCTCTGTTTTTCTTGTCGTCTTTATCTCCTACTCTATTTACTTATCTTTTTTTTCCCTGATTGTCTTTTGTTTTCTCGTCTATTTCACCAGCAGCTCGTTTCTTCTCTTCTGTCTCCGGTTATTTCTCCTTTATTTTTCTTTCGTCTCTTTCTTTCCTCAGTATTGTCGTTATAGTGTGTGTGTGTGTGTGTGTGTGTGTGTGTGTATATCTTTCTCTTTTTAATCTCTTTTTTAATTTCTGTGTCTCTTTCTCTTCTTTTCTGCTTCTTTCTTCTATCAGTCTTTATTTCTTTATCTTCCACATTACTTCTCTTATTTACTTCTAACTTTCACTTTCTTTCTCCTTTTTTAGTTTTTTTCGTAGGTCTTTCATTTGTTGGTACTTTTTGCCCTTTTTTTAATATTAATGATGAGAATGTCATCATTCTTTATTTCTCTCCCCCTTTCATCTTTCCTTCCATCATCTAACTTCCCTGCTTTCCCCTCTCTCTCTTTCTGCAGGCTTTTCTTTTCTTTTTTTCTCATTGAGTGTTTTATAACCTCACCCATTTCCCCTGTGTGTGTGTGTATCAGTGTGTGTCTCTGTGTGTATGTGTGTGTGTCTGTGTGTGTGTCTGTGTCTGTGTGTGTGTGTGTGTGTGTGTGTGTGTGTGTGTGTGTGTGTCTGTCTCTGTGTTCGTGGTTGGACTGTTAACCAGTTTGAGCTGCTCAGCTGTTTTTAACGTGCTGCTACAGTGCTCTGAGAGTCACCGCCTACAGCCAATCATAGTAAGCGTGTGTGTGTGTGTGTGTGTGTGTGTGTGTGTGTGTGTGTGTGTGAGAGAGAGAGAGAGGGAGAGAGAGAGAGAGNTGTGTGTGTGTGTGTGTGTGTGTGTGTGTGTGTGAGAGAGAGAGAGAGAGAGAGAGAGAGAGAGAGAGAGAGACTCAGTCTGCTCTGCTTCAGCCGGGAAAAGGAGTTTTGAAACCGGTGTATGACATGGAGCAGAGAGAGGAGGTCATTCTGCAGCCTTGAGTCACCTGGAGGAGGAAAAGTGTGTGTGAGTTTGTGTGTGTGTGTGTATGTGTGTGTGTGTGTGTGTGTGAGAGAGAGAGCAAGACAAAGAAAGTGTGTGTGTGTGTGTGTGTGTGTGTGTTTGAGAGAGAGTGTGTGTTAAGGGAACAAGAAGGCGAGTGAAGGAGTGACGAGAGGAAGGAGAAGAGACTGAAAGCTCTCTGGCTGTGATTCTGTGGTCAAGTTTCTTAGGATTTTGTTTTTTCTTGGTTTTATGGCGTTGAAGTGAACACACACACACACACACACACACACACACACACAATTTGGAACGCAGCCAGAGGAAGGAAGAAGGTAGCGTCGGTATGGCAGACCCTGTGATGGAGGAGTCCGATTGCATACCTGGGAAAGAAGAGCTGAACTGGGGCTACGAGGAAGGTAAAGAACCGAGCAACAGATCTGCACTCGTTTATCTCTGAGTGAAATACGAGAGCGAACTCTGAACACACACCTTATTGTGGTTGGAAAGTCACAGAGCTACTGTCAAAGACAATGCTGTCTCTCTTATGTGTGTGTGTGTGTGTGTGTGTGTGTGTGTGTGTGTGTGTGTGTGTGGTATAACGTGCTTACAAAGTATGTCTTTGAAAAGAAAAAAAAAGTTCAGCAGGTTGAATGTGTTCGTGTTCATGTCTGAAGTCACGAAGAAAAAAAAAAAGAATGAAAGGAAGGAAGGAGAGAGGGAGCGAAGAAAATCCCCCCAGTAGACTTGCGTTCGTTTTCCTTCTTTCTGCTTCTTAAAAACATGTAATGGAGTCAGACATATCAGCGCTGCTGAGTTCTGGACTCTGATTGGTCAGAAGGTGTTGATTAGTTCTCTATGACAGCGGCTCAGACAGGAGCGCAGGTTTATATTAACGCGCTCGCTCTGATACGTTATCGTTTCTATAGCAACGGCTCATTCACAGCGAGGTGTGACGGTTGATGTGATGAAGTTTTGATGAAGTGAGGAGATGTTTATTTATGTAACATTTATGGAAGGAGTCTCCAGTGTCAGCGCTCTGTAACAGTCAGAGGCGAAGCTGCAACTTTAAGTTTCAGGACAGAGGAGTTTACGCTTCTTTACATTTTTTTTAGAGAGAGAGAGAGAGAGATAAAAAGAGATGCTGGTGAGAGAACGAGTGTTTATAGCTGCTATAACGTAAGTGAGANTCTTTAATTAAATATTGTAACTTTATTCCTTTATTCATTTCACTTCCTGATGCTTCTGTTTAAAGCTCCTTCAGCAGCTGGTCATATTGCAGTATTTCATATTTAATATTATATTTAGGGATTAATGTGTGAGTAGGCTGCCTAGGTAGGGGACATTCTCACGCTCCCTAGATAAAGTCCGTCCCATTTCGAAAGCAGAATAAGGACAGAAGTCTTTCTTATTATGGACACACAGCACCTCGTGTCCTTCTCAGGCATCCCATAATCCTGTTCGCTAAACTGTGTGTGTGTGTGTGTGTGTGTGTGTGTGTGTGTGTGTGTGTGTTCGTTTAAAAATCACGGCACACAGAAACGTCACTCCGACTGAGGAATCATTTTTACTAGCGTGAGAGACGATGAAACATGAGAATGTAACGTCTTGTCTCCGTCGTCTGTGTGTGTCCTCCACCTCATTCAAACATGAGTGTTTTCTTTAACAGCAAATCAAACAGTGTCTTATTTACACTACCTGACCAACATCCGTCTCTCACACACACACACACACTACAGCTCGGCCTATCATGTGTGCAAACACACCAGCAGTAAAAGACGAGTATTTTCATTTGCAAGCTTCTCTAACAGAGACACTAATGTAGAGATCCATACAACTTACTATAACGTCTGATTTTATTTATTTTTATTAAATAATTCACGTGTTGCTTCTGACTATATGAGTACGTGCTCTCGATAAACTGAAAAAATGCAGAAAAGGGTAGCAGCTGATTTAAAAAGTAGTTTTCACTTTTTTATGGTTGCCATCTTTAATTTCATGTAATTATTAAAATAAAGATAAATAAATATAAAGATGCAGCCTACTCACACATTAACTCCCTAAATATAATATTACATATGAAATACTGCAATATGACCAACTGCTGAAGGAGCTTTAAACAGAAGCATCAGGAAGTGAAATGAATAAAGGAATAAAGTTACAATATTTAATTAAAGAAAGGATGACATGCCATACTTTTTATCCTTTTATAGTTACATTTAATGCTGATCCTGTTCTCACTTACGTTATAGCAGCTATAAACACTCGTTCTCTCACCAGCATCTCTTTTATCTCTCCTTCTCTCTCTCCCTCTCTCTCTCTCTCTCTCTCTCTCTCAAAAAAAATGTAAAGAAGCGTAAACTCCTCTGTCCTGAAACTTAAAGTTACAGCTTCACCTCTGACAGTTACAGAGCGCTGACACTGGAGACTCCTTCCACCGTTACAATCAGATTTCTGTAAAGCAAAGATTCAGTCATCAGTAATGAAATGAAATGTTTCTATGTCTAACGTCTGACTGTAAAGAGCAGGAAGCTGAAGTAATTTAAACCATTTCAGTGTTGGATGTGTGATCTGTGAGATCTTCCTGCGTCGTGGAGAACCCGACCCGGATCTCTTGGTTCTGCAGGAACATCAGAACATTACGGTTTGATCTATAAATTATAAACATCGAATGCATTGCGTCTGTGTAACGTGCCACTGGTCCATTAGTGAGGGGAATCAATTATTTATATATATATATATATATCACTTATTTAAAATTATTGAATATTAATTAAATAGTTTAATTAAAAAGTTCCTTTATTCATCTACTAAGTTTTTTAATTTTGGTGCATTTACTAATACTACAAATAATAATAATGTTTTATTAATTTAATACACTTTGATGTCATTTCAGACAATCATAACAAAAAGAGTTTGTAATTAAAATGAGATTATTACTGCGAGTAAAATACTCAAGAGTTACAACTAACATAATGTTTAAAAAATTATAACAATGAAAAATATTAATATGTAACAGTAAACATATAGACCACGAGCATTAATGAGGCAAAAGCAAAAGAACAGAAAAAGAGAAATAAATCTGGTATGTAATCAGAAGCCAGTGTACTGATTTTAAACCTGGAGTAAGATTTTTCTCGTTTTAAAATCCAAATATTTCTGTATAACTTTTTTTTTCTTCCATTTTTAGAAACCTAAAATGTCTCATTCCTACTGAGACAGTAATGCAGAATACATAAAATACACATTGATTAGTATATTTTTTTAAATATCAGGGTGCCGATACTTTTGTGCTAAGGCCACAATCATCAGGTTGTGTATTTAAAGTGGGATTGAAAAATTGAAGAAAAGAAGTCCTTTGTTTTGGGGGCAGTTAACAATGTAAACTGGTAGAACTGACAGTAACGTAGTGACTTTAGCACTTCCTCCTATGATTTTTTGGATTTTATGAAGCTCCGCCCCCTCGGAGGTGTTGAAATTGAATTTGCGAAATTGAATTCGAGCGTCAGAATTAACTGAAGTGGAGCTCCGTTTGATGTTTTGCTCACAAAATTGCTTCGCTGTTTTATTACTATTGCTTGGTGCAACCTAAATAAGCTAGCTAGCTAATGCTACCACTGTACACCAACGAGGACTTTGAGCTAGCGACCAGAAGGTGGTGGGTTCAAACCCCAGAACTGTCAGAGAGCCTATGTAGGGGTGAATAAGGACAATGTTCTCGTATTTCCCGTCTATATTTTATCTTACGATATATATATACATATATAAACCCTGACTCCGCCCCAAACCCCTCCCCTAACTCTAAACCTAACCTTCATCCTTTTTTTTTTAATGATTTATGTTGATTGTTTTAAATGCAACCCGTTGGACCAGATGATGAGGATTTACCTCCTGCTCTTCAGAACTCGGTCAGTCAATTCACCGAACAAGAACAAGTGAGGTTAAAGCGTAAGGAGAACAAGGTGGGAAAAGCAGCACAGCAGAAATGAGAACATTGTGAAATCCCCTCGAGGAGTTTCTGAGCCTTACAGGAACGTGAACGTTAATAGCGATGGGACTCTGGAGCTCTGAGGATCTTTATTTAGCTTCCTCATTAAAGACACGGACAAGAAGAAAGCCGCCGTTCTTCGCTGATGTAAGTCCAGCGCAGTGAGTTCTTATTGGCTGGAAGCAGCAGAGATGAGATCATGACTCATACAGGACAGAAGGACATGCGAACTTGGGAATCTAATTATTCCTGTATTATTTCCGGAGAACTTTTATTAGCCACTGGTCCATTAGTGAGGCGTCTGAAACTGAACACAGCCCTGGCTTCATTACTGGTCCCACAGTTCTGACCATATCTGTGGTTCAGTCCAACATGTTGGATGTTTCACTGCAAAACTGAACCTAAATAGCCGAGTCAGTTAACGACCAGATACGCCAAAAGAGATTTTTTTTTCCTCCCCAAATCAAAATGGCAGATGAACCAGTCGAGAACCATGACGATGCTCCTGTGCACAAAGCGAGCTCCATGAAGACATGGTGTGTGAAGGTTGGAGTGGAAGAACTCAACAGAGAGCCCTGACCTCAACCCCACTGAACACCTTTGGGATGAACTGGAACACCGACTGCACCCCAGACCTCCTCGACATNAGCGCCTGACCTCACTAATGCTCCTGTAGCTGAATGAACACAAATCCCCACAGCCACGCTCCAACATCTAGTGGAAATCTTATTTGTATAGCACTATTAATGATGGACATTGTCACAAAGCAGCTTTACAGAAATAAATAGATTCAGGATCTAAATTTTAAATGTGTGAATTTATCCCTAATGATGGAGCCAGAGGCGACGGTGGTGAGGAAAAACTCCCTGAGACATCATGAGGAAGAAACCCTGAGAGGAACCAGACTCAAGAGGGAACCCATCCTCATCTGGGAGTAACGGAGAGTGCGATTATAAATCATTCCCTTCTGTAACTGTATAAACAGGAAATTCATTAGTGTTTTCATGTGAAGTCTATTTTGATGGTGTGTGTGATGGTCAGGGGTGCACAAACTTTTAGCTAGCCACTAAATATTTTTGGCCAAAAAAAAGGGAACTTTTTTTAGTTTGAGTTGTTGTGTGTGTTGTTGTTGTTGTTGTGGTGTGTGTTGTTTATGTGTGTCATTGTTGTGCTTGTGCACGTACGTTGTTGTTGTGCGTGTGTGTCTTGGTCGTATGTACGCACCGCGTCGTTGTCTTGTGTGCGTGTGTGTGTGCGTTGTTATTGTGTGTGCGCGTGTTGTTGTCGTCTGATGTGTGTGCGTGTGCACACATGTTGTTGCCGTGTGTGTGTGCGCATCGTGGTCGTGTGTGTTGTTGTCGTGTGTGCTTGTGCGTTGTCGTGTGATGCGTGGGTGTGTGCGCGCATGCGCTGTTGTCGTGCGTGTGTGCTTGTGTGTGTGTTGTCATCTGTGTGTGCATGTGTCGTTGTCGTGTGTGCGCGTGTGCGCGTGTTGTCATCTGTGTGTGCATGTGTCGTTGTCGTGTGTGCGCGTGTGCGCGTGTGTGTGTTGTCATCTGTGTGTGCATGTGTCGTTGTCGTGTGTGCGCATGTGCGCGTGTGTGTGTTGTCATCTGTGTGTGCGCGTGTGTGCTACATCCTCGCTCATAGTCTTCCAGTTTTTGCTTTATATCTATTGTTTACGTTTCTGGTTCTTGTTTTCACTGTTTTGTTTGTTTGTGTTGCGTTTTGTACAATAAAATCTGCACATGAATCTGCTGCCTGTACACAATCACAACACAATCACAACACAATCACAACACAATCGCAACACAATCACAACACAATCGCAACACAATCACAACACAATCGCAACACAATCACAACACAATCACGGCGCTGTTTATAATAATAATAGTAATAGATTAGTGATGGAGTGAGTGAGGATGGAGTGAGTGAGGATGGAGTGAGTGAGGATGGAGTGAGTGAGGATGGAGTGAGTGAGGATGGAGTGAGAGAGGATGGAGGGAGTGAGGATGGAGGGAGTGAGGATGGAGTGAGAGAGGATGGAGTGAGTGAGGATGGAGGGAGTGAGGATGGAGTGAGTGAGGATGGAGTGAGAGAGGATGGAGTGAGAGAGGATGGAGTGAGTGAGGATGGAGTGAGAGAGGATGGAGGGAGTGAGGATGGAGTGAGTGAGGATGGAGTGAGAGAGGATGGAGGGAGTGAGGATGGAGTGAGAGAGGATGGAGTGAGAGAGGATGGAGTGAGAGAGGATGGAGTGAGTGAGGATGGAGTGAGTGAGGATGGAGTGAGAGAGGATGGAGTGAGTGAGGAACCTCATTTGAGTCGAGAACACTCGCCGACATCGACAAGGCACTGGAGCAAGACACGCAACACCGGAAGTGGGTCTGACTTTGTGTTGTTCTCTGAAGGTCGTTTGTGGTTTCGGGGGCGTATTTGTCCCTGAGAGAGAAACTGCAGCACTCAGCACTGATCTGCTCCACACAGGTCTGATCTCAGTCTGATTACGCTGCACTTTCCTGTTCCTCACTATTACCAGAGCAGAGCTTTAGCTTTATCTGGAGAAGGTGGATGTGGTGCGAATAAAACAAAAAAAGGTGAATTAAAGTTGTATTTATGTGTTTAATTATCATCCTGAAATGATTTTTCTTTCAAGCAAACGCACAGTTTAGTGTTAAAACAAACGAACCTCGATAAGAAGCACATATCCACAGTCCTGCGCTCTGATTGGTCAGAAGGTGTTGATTAGTTCTCTATAACAGCGGCTCTGACAGTAGCAGGTTTATATTAATGCGCTCGCTCTGACACGTTATCGTTTCCATAGCAACAGCTCATAATAAACAGGTTTTATAAATACTTGATGTGATGAAGTTTTCCTAAAGTAAGGAGATGTTTATGTAGCATTTATTGGAAGGAGTCTCCAGTGTCAGCACTTTGTAACAGTCTGATAATAATGCACATTATCACAAAGCAGCTTTACCGAAATCTGTAAATTCCAGATACAAGTTTAAGTTTAATTCTGGATAGGAGTTAAATTATTTTTTTTTTTACTTCAGTTTCTTGGTAGGTAGTTTCTTCAGGAGAGACTGCGGTGAGAGAAAGACTGTTTATAGCTGCTATAATGTAAGTGATAACAGGAACTTTCATAAAAATAGTAATATGAGGAAGATAATCGTGTGTGTGTGTGTGTGTGTGTGTGTGTGTGTGTGTGTGTGTGTGTGTGTGTGTAGGTGTGGAGTGGGGTCTGCTCTTCCCCGAAGCGAACGGAGAGAATCAGTCTCCCATAAACCTGAACTCGAGAGAGGCTCGTTACGACCCCAGACTGCTGGAAGTCGGTTTAACGCCCAACTACGTGGTGTGTCGAGACTGTGAGGTCATCAACGATGGACACACCGTCAGGATCATGCTCAAGTCCAAATCAGGTACCCAGCATGCACCACTTCCGTCCGAACAGGAAGTCAGTTCACCGCGCCGACGATAAATCAGCTGTCTGATTTTAACAGTCCTTTAAAGCACTTTAAACCTGTTGTTCTCCGGCTCTCCCTCGTGCTCCGGCTGCAGTGGTGACCGGAGGCCCTCTGCCCAGTGACCACGAGTTCGAGCTGCATGAAGTTCGCTTTCACTGGGGCAAAGAGAACCAGAGGGGCTCCGAGCACACCGTCAACTTCAAGGCCTTTCCCATGGAGGTCAGTCACACACACACACACACACAAACTCATGGAGGTCAGTTACACAGACACACACACTCTCTCTCTCACACACCCAAACACACACACACACACACACACACACACACACACACACACGCAAACTCAGTCACACATACACACACACACACACACACACACACACACACACAAATTCACACACACACACTCACATTCACTCACAAACTCACACTGACACACACTTTTAGAATATTAATTGGGCATTGGGACAATTTGGACGACTTGGTAAACCAAACTGGGAAGGAAAAGAATTACAATGCAAAACTAAAAAATTAAAAAAAATTTAAAAATTAAAAAAAAAAAAAAGGAAAATAACTTGTGTCCAAAAGTAAAAATAAATAAATAAAAGACTTGTGTCCAAAATAATAAAAAAAAAAACAAAGAAAGGAAAGACATAATAAAAACAAACTATTGTGTCCAGAACACATCCAGCTCGGGTCAAAGTAAAAAACCCACAAAACAAACTGGTGTCCAAACAAGTAAAAAGCTGGAAAAAAAAACAGCTGATGGAAAAAGAGCTTGTGAAAAAAAATGAAAAGCAAAAAAATAACTCTGAAAAAATGTAAATAAATAAATAAATAAATAAATAAGGTTTGTGTCCAAAAAAATTTAAAAACCCAACATGACCAAAAAATAAAAAATAAAAAATAAATAAAATGTTGCAGCCCAAAAAAAAATTAATGTTGAGAAAAATGAACTTATAATTTAAAAATAATTTCTCTCTAAAATTAAAAAAAGAAAAAAAAACTGAAAAGAACAGGACACAACAATCTGTGTTTAAAATAAATAAATAAATAAATAAATAAATAAATAAATAAATACATAAAATCAACCTACATAAAAAAAGAAAGGTCTAATTTAAAAAAAGTTTAAATAGAACTGATTTTGTTTCTGTTTTTCTGTAAATCAGAGTATCAGTTGATCCTCCGATAATCCGAGAGCTTTAACAGCGTTCATGTGGAGAATTAAATCTGATTTGTATAAACCCAAACTCAGATCGTTATCAAACACGAGAGAAATGATTAGAAACGTGACGTGAGACGTGTTTAACGTGAGACGTGTTTAACGTGAACGACGCAGAGGAATAAAGTGATCGTGTCTCTCACGCTGACGTTATTAACCACCAGCAGCTTCTCAGGAA
>CM074958.1:22501634-22521768 GCA_037577455.1 Pangasius macronema | reverse complement strand
CTACACGTCCACTTTAATCTCATCACTACACGTCCACTTTAATCTCATCATCATCACACGTCCACTTTAATCTCATCGTCATCACACGTCCACTTTAATCTCATCATCACTACACGTTCACTTTAATCTCATCATCATCACTACACGTCCACTTTAATCTCATCATCATCACTACACGTCCACTTTAATCTCATCATCACTACACGTCCACTTTAATCTCATCATCACTACACGTCCACTTTAATCTCATCATCATCACTACACGTCCACTTTAATCTCATCATCATCACTACACGTCCACAAACACTATTTTATTTATTTATCTGTTTGTTCGTTTGTTTATTATGACACTGAGAGTGAGACACTGGAAATACTGTAGAATAAATGGATTCATATTTAAACACACTGAGCTGAAAGGGATGAAGGAATAGGAAAAAAGGAAAAGAGAAAGAATGAGAGAGAAAGAAACAGAGTAGAGAAAAAGAGAAAGAAAAAACTTGAAATATAAATAGGGGAAGAAAAGAAAGAGAAGTAAAGAGAAATGTGGCAAGCAGAAAAAAGCATGCAAAAAAGGAATGAAAGAAAAGAGAAGGAATGCAAGAAGGAAAAAATGAATGATGGAAATGAGGTAAAAAGGGAAAGAGAGAAAAACTGACACAAGCAGAAAAATTATGAAGAAAAAGGAAAGAAAGAAAGATGCAGAATGCAAGAAGAGCAGAGAAGCAAAGAAGTGAGCAAAATAGAAAAGGAAACTGTTTGTTCAGTGACCTCATGTTCCTCACTGACTCAAACATCTCCAGTTTGTGTCCAATGATCCAAAAGATCTCCAGCATCTTGTTGCATACATTGAAAGATCTGAACTTCCTCAGAACGTAGAGTCTGCTCATTCCCTTCTTGTACACAGCAGCAGTGTTGGTCCTCCAGTCCAGTCTGTCGTTTAAGTGTACACCCAAATACTTATTAACAATTCCAACTTCCTCACCAATGCTGGTTATGGGCTTAATCAAAGGTTTAGTCCTCCTAAAGTCCACCACCATCTCCTAGGTCTTTGTCACATTTAGGAGTAGGTCATTCTTGGTGCACCAGTCCACAAAGTTATCCAGTAGTCCCCTGTACTCCGACTCCTGTCCATCCCTAATACACCCCACCACTGCAGAGTCGTCAGAAAACTTCTGCAGGGGCAGGATTCAGAGTTGTACTGAAGGTCTGAGGTGTACAACGTGAACAAAAATGGAGACAGGACAGTCCCCTGAGGTGCTCCTCTGTTACTGACCACCGTGTCAGACAGAGAGGCCCACAATCGCACAAACTGGGGCCTATCTGACAGGTAGTCAGCAATCCAGGAGATGGTGGATGTGCTGACACTCATTCTGAGCAGCTTCTCACTCAGCATGAACATGATCCTCACAGTCCCACACTTCCATCCAGGTAAGAGCGAGCACGCTGCAGAGAGAGATGACGGCATCATCCACTCCCACATGAGGCTGTTCAGCAAACTGGAGTGGGTCTGGTGCAGGGTTCACGTGTGGCACCAGATGGCCTAAGACTAGTCTCTCAAACACTTTCAGGAATGATAATAAAGAAAGAAGGAAATGAACTAAGAAAAGAGTAAGAAAGAGGGAAAGCAAGTTAAAAAAAAAAGAAAGAAAGAAAGAAAGAATTCAAAATACAAAGAAACAAGGAGAAAATGAAGGGAAAATTTTATGAGAAAGAAACTTGATTATAAAGAATATATACAGAAATAGAGAAAGATGGGAAAATAAAGGAAATAAGGTGAAAAAAGTTTAAAAGAAATAGAAATTGTGAAAGAAACAAAAAAAATAGATAAAGAAAGAAAGAAAGTTGAGAAATAAGTGGTTGTTGCTGTAAAGCTGAATTCTGGACTCTGATTGGTCAGAAGGTGTTGATTATTTTTCTATAACAGCGGCTCTGACAGTAGCGCAGGCTTATATTAATGCGGTCGTTCTGATACGTTATCGTTTCCATAGTAACAGCTCATACACAGGGACGTGTACAGCGGACGCTCCACTGATAATAAACAGATTTTAAAAATTTGACGTGGTGAAGTTTTCTGTAAGAAGAAACGTGTTTATGCAACATTTATGGAAGGAGTCTCCAGTGTCAGTGCTTTGTAACAGTCAGAGGTAAAGCTGTAACTGAGTTTTCCGGTCACGTGGTGTGTGAACTGAGGTCAGAGGTCACGTGGTGTGTGAACTGAGGTCAGAGGTCACGTGGTGTGTGAGCTGAGGTCAGAGGTCACGTGGTGTGTGAACTGAGGTCAGAGGTCACGTGGTGTGGCGTTGCGGTTTTATTGTACTGGAATCAGGACACAGTGGAGGAATAAAGTGGTTTTCTCTGATCTAGAACTAAACACGGCATTGTGTGAGGAACTTTCTTATTTTAGTTCTCCCTAAAGTCCTCCTGCTCCTGATCCACTTCATCATCACTCTGAAACGAGGACAAGTGGAAAGTGAGAGAGAGAGAGAGAGAGAGAGAGAGAGAGAGAGAGAGAATCACTTCCTGTTACAGAAACACCTCCAGGCATACATACAGGAGAAGGGGCTGAAAGAGGACGTGTCCCAAATGAAAGAAAGCGAGAAAGGAGAGAAAAAACAGAAAGAAAGTATGAGTGAGAAAGAAACAGAGAAGGAGAGACAAGCATAAAGAAAGAAAGAAAGAAAGTAGCAGAGACAAGAAGAAAAGAAGAAATATCAGCAAACAAAAACAGTGAAGAAAGAAGAAGAGGAAGAAAAAGTTGATGAGAAATATAGAGAAAAAAAACAGGAAAAGAGAAAGAACGAAATAGAAAGCCAGAGGAAAGAAAAGGGAGAGAGAGGTGATCAGAAATAAAGGATAGAAGAAGAAAAGAAAGAAAGAGAAAGAAAGAAAGAAAGAAAGAAAGAAAGAAAAGAGAAAAGGAAAGAAAGAGACGGGGGAGACCGAGAAGTAGAAAGAAAGTAGAAAAGTAGAAAGGACAAAAGACAAAAACAGTGAAGAAAGAAAGAGGGAAAGAAACAGAATGCAGTTAAGACAACTAAAAAAAAGTGAAGTGTAACGTGCTGCTGATGAAAAAAGATTTAAAGACAAAACAGAAAACTAAAGAAGAGTGTGTGTGATGTGGAGGTGAAATGGGTTCTGGAGCTCCAGGAGACGGTTCCTCGTGTTCTCCAGGTCGAGTGATTAATGAGCTTCTAACAGTTCAACATGGCGTCCCTCAAGGTTCTGCTGTAGGGTCGCTGTCCTTCTGCTTTACACCCCAGATCCTGGACTCGCTGTGAAATGGCAGCTCAGCATTGTTTGCTATAGTTTAAGAAGCTGTAGTAGTAACTCTTATAGAAAACACACATAATTTGCATCCTCCAATTATTAGCCTGGATAATTTTTAATCATTATCCGGCAATGTTTAATTTGTAGCATAATTGTATAGCATTCTCTTGAAGGGTGCCAATACTTCTGATAACCGAGCTGACTGTAGGTGTGTAATGTGTAAAGCGTTTACTCTCCACAAGAGCATTTGCTGCCCTACTTCTTGCTCACCACAATGGGGTCACGGTTACCAAGGTAACGTCAGTGTGAGGTCACGGTGGTATCCCACAATGCTCAGCTATTATCTTCACTTGCATTCTTCAGAAAACAATGATACACACTCTCTCTCTCACTCACACACATTTACTCATAATACACACGTAAGATTCACGCGCCACGGTGATAGGGGCGTGGCCTTTATGCCTGTCTGTTGTAGTGAATGAGGAGTGGCATCTATGCTTGCACTTTCAGTAAAGGAGGCGTGGTCTCTGTACCTGTCAGTCTCACTGTAGGAGGCGTGGCCTCTGGGCTTTTCATTTCCAGTAAAGGAGGTGTGGCCTCTGTGTCAGACCTAATGAAGGAGGTGTGGCCTCTATACCTGTCATTCTGAATAAAGGAGGTGTGGCCTCTGTGTCAGACCTAATATGAAGGAGGTGTGGCCTCTGTACCTGTCATTCTGAATAAAGGAGGCGTGGCCTCTGTGCCTGTTAGTTCCTGTAATGGAGGTGTGGCCTTTGTTCCTGTCAGTCTGAATGATAGAGGCGTGGCCTCTGTAGCTGTCATTCTGAATGAAGGAGGCGTGGCCTCTGTAGCTGTCATGCTGAATGAAGGAGGTGTGGCCTCTGTAGCTGTCATGCTGAATGAAGGAGGCGTGGCCTCTGTGCCTTTGGTTTGGCTTCTGTACTTGTCGGTATGAATGAAGGAGGCGTGGCCTCTGTAGCTGTCACTCTGAATGAAGGAGGCGTGGCCTCTATAGCTGTCACTCTGAATGAAGGAGGCGTGGCCTCTGTAGCTGTCACTCTTAATGAAGGAGGCGTGGCCTCTGTAGCTGTCACTCTGAATGAAGGAGGCGTGGCCTTTTTACTCCTTAGCGCTAACACACTGCTCTGAATTAAATTGTGGGTTTAAACGTGTCTTTGGATCATTACATTGTTCATCACCTGCTCATCTTAATCACACTTTTCCCTCATGGTTTGATTTGTTTTTCTGTTTTTCAGATTTCAAAGCCGAGCCGGACGACGGAAACCGAGCCCTCACACATTAGCGCAGCTCGAGCCCGGCGCTAACAGTTTGCACAACACGCTAATGAGTTTAACTTCACTGTGTGCTACAACATGCCAGATTACACATGAAGAGAAATTCCCAGTCACTCATCACTAACTTCTCATCACTAACTTGTGATACTTCGCCAGGTTCACCATCTGGCTGGAGTGGGCGAAGTCTTCATTTATTAGCTAGCCTGACGTTCCATGTTTTGGTTCGTCTGGAAATTCATTAGCTAACATCGCATTTTACCTGCTGTATTAAAGAAAAAAAAAAAAAAAAAAAAAAAATCTGATATCTGATATTATCCTAACATACACTGACTAGCTTGATAGCTTGCGACATTAAGTAGACAAAAAATTGTTGTGTTTTTGTTTGTAGATTGCCATGACGCTCGACCAGCTAAAGCGACACAGCCGGACAGGCCGCGCTTGTAACCTGCTAGCTAGCATTAGTTAGCATTCATGGGTTATGCTAGCTCTGTATTACGAGAGTTAGCGATATAATACAGTAATTTTTTAAAAGCTGATCTGAATGCAAAGCTGCGAGGGGACGTGCGCTGTTAGCTTCTCGTCTTTTTTAATCGCATGTCGTAGGAGTTATTGTACGCATTCGTCTTCGTACTCGTATAGAAAAAACACATACTGTAACATTTAGTTTACGTTTAGGACACTTTAGTTTCGGAAGTGAAGCACAAACATAACGCTTTTATGTCATTATTTACTACAGAGACAACGTGCTGGTGTTTAACGTCATGAATAAAATAATTTTTAACTTTAACTGAGTAAGAGTGAGTTTTTATTTCATCATAATTCTGTCTCAGTTAATAATGTGAAATGACATAACATCTGGCTCTCACTCTTTCAATTTTTAAATTAAGAATCAATTTTATAAATTAAAATAAAAAACATTGAACGAGAGACGGACAGATGCTGATATCTAGATTTCAACATAGATTTTATTTTTCAGTTTGTATAAAATTGAATTTTTTTTATTTTAATTTTTTTTGCATTAGTTGTGAAAAAGCATTTTTTAAGAATAAATGTTAAAAAACCTTTTTAAATTTTTTATATCTTTGAGTTGGATTAAATGATGTTGATGTTATGGAAAAAAAAGAAAGAAAAAGAAAAAATGTTAGAATACATGCTTTTTTTTGTTTAAAATAAATATTAGGAAAGAGCTTAATAAATAATAAAATTAAATAATCTTTAATAATTTTTTAAATATATCTTTTATAATCTTTTAAGCTTTTATCATTTTTACATCTTTTATGCAAAAGAGCATTTTTAAAAATTATTTCAAAAGTGTTTGTTATAGTAAATCTTAAGAAAATGAACATTTTCAAATTTAATTTTTCAGATTAATTCCTGATTTATTTCCTGATCTTTTTAAAAGTTTATTAGCAATTTGAACATTTTTATTTTAGTTTTTTTTTTTTTGCATTAGAGGTTATGGAAAGAGCATTTTTAATTCTTTTTAAAAATAAATTTTATTTAAAATAAATTTTATGAAAAGTTTTTTTTTTACATTTTTTGTTAGAATAAATTTTATTAAAAACCTTTAAAAATTTTTTTATATCTTTAAATTGGAATAAATGTTATGAAACAGCATTTTTGAATAAAAAAAGTTTAGAATAAATGTTATAAAAAAGAGCAGTTTTTATTTATTTTTTTATTTAGAATAAATATTAGGAAAAATCCTTTCATAATTTTTGTAAAAAAAAAATTGCATTAGAAACATTTTTATATAAAACAGCATTTTTTAAATTACTTGAAATGTTTAGTGTTAGAATAAATCTGGACTCTGATTGGTCAGAAGGTGTTGATTAGTTCTCTATAACAGCAGCTCAGACAGTAGCGCAGGTTTATATTAATGCGCTCGCTCTGATACGTTATCGTTTCTATAGCAACAGCTCATTCACAGGGACGTGTACAGCAGACGCTGATAATGGTGAGGTTTTCATAAAGTAAGGAGACGTTAATGGAAGGAGTCTCCAGTGTCAGCGCTCTGTAACAGTCAGAGGTGAAGCTGTAACTTCAGGTTTTCGGACTTCTTCAGGACAGAGGAGTTTACAGTTTCTCTGTAAAATGTCAAACTGCGTTAAAACAAATAAACAAAATTAAAGGAAATAAAGTAACGATAGCGGAGATGGAGAGAAAAAAGTATTTTAGACGCCATGGATATAAAATCCCTTCATATAAATGTAAATATTTAATTTCCCATGTTTAGTGTTTCACATGTAGAAGGAGTGTTTATAAGGGGAGGTGCACACACACACACACACACACACACACACACACACACACACACACAGGCAGTGACATTCAGTCGTTTCTCCAACGGCCTTTGAAACATGAATGTTCAGTTTTATTTTGCTCTGAGAGGAACACAGGGCCGCTGACTCCATCAGCTGTTTACACGAATAAAGGGAAGGATTTTAAACATTAACAGTAAATTTGTGTTTATCAGATCTGATGAGGTGACAGAACGGAACACTGCTAAAGAGTGATGATGTTATCTTTATCTCGAAGTGTCTCATACAGGATGCGGTTAGAGAGAGCAGGAAGAGTTGAAGTGTCAGTCACAGTGAAGGAGGCGTGGCCTGTGTCCCTGTCAGTCTCAGTGAAGGAGGCGTGGCCTGTGTCCCTGTCTCAGTGAAGGAGGTGTGGCCTGTGTCCCTGTCAGTCACAGTGAAGGAGGCGTGGCCTGTGTCCCTGTCAGTCACAGTGAAGGAGGTGTGGCCTGTGTCCCTGTCACAGTGAAGGAGGTGTGGCCTGTGTCCCTGTCAGTCAGAGTGAAGGAGGCATGGCCTGTGCCCCTGTCTCAGTGAAGGAGGCGTGGCCTGTGTCCCTGTCAGTCTCAGTGAAGGAGGCGTGGCCTGTGTCCCTGTCAGTCACAGTGAAGGAGGTGTGGCCTGTGTCCCTGTCAGTCAGAGTGAAGGAGGCGTGGCCTGTGTCCCTGTCAGTCACAGTGAAGAAGGCGTGGCCTCTATACCTGTCAGTCTAAAGTACTATTTAGATGGGATTAGTTTTCTGGACAAGTGTGTGTTAAGTAATGTTGGAAGATGTGTGTGTAGTAATTCAGATGGATTCACACAGGATCAGTGATCTGTGTATAAAGCACAGAGAAGGGTGTGTGTTAATGATGTAAACGAGGTTCTATGTATAGAATGATAGGGGGCGTGCCTCCAGACATGTACACGAGCAGTCTGTAAAAAATCACTGACATGACAGATTCGGAATAAAATTCCAGCAATACTCCAGGAATGATTACATCACACACTTCCACGTGGAAAACTAACCCCTTCTGAACAGGGGTTTAGTGAATCAGCACACATGTGAGCTGACTGACTACATTTTAAATGAAGTGGGTATTTCAAACATCATTAAATCCCTGTAGCGCCCTCTGCTGTCTACATGCTATTACTGCTATTACTGCTATTACTACTATTACTGCTATTATTACTGCTATTATTACTGCTATTATTACTAATCCCACTGCTATTATACTTCTGCTAATACTGCTGCTATTACCACTAATACAACTGCTATTACTGCTATTCCTATTAATACTACTGCTACTACCACCACTATTACTACTAATACGACACTATTATTACTAATCCCACTGCTATTATGCTTCTGCTACTACTACTAATCCCACCGCTATTATTACTAATCCCATTGCTATTATTACTAATCCCACCGCTATTATTACTAATCCCACCGCTATTATTACTAATTCCACTGCTATTATACTTCTGCTACTACTGCTCCTATTACCACTAATACTACTGCTATTCCTACTATTACTGCTATTCCTACTAATCCCACCACTATTACTACTAATCCCACTGCTATTATTACTAATCCCACTGCTATTACCACTAATACAACTGCTATTACTGCTATTACTGCTATTCCTACTAATCCCACCGCTATTATTACTAATCCCCCCGCTATTATTACTAATCCCACTGCTATTATGCTTCTGCTACTACTGCTGCTATTACCACTAATACAACTGATATTACTACTATTACTGCTATTCCTACTAATCCCACCGCTATTATTACTAATCCCACCGCTATTATTACTAATCCCACCGCTATTATTACTAATCCCACCGCTATTATTACTAATTCCACTGCTATTATGCTTCTGCTACTACTGCTGCTATTACCACTAATACAACTGCTATTACTGCTATTACTGCTATTCCTACTAATCCCCCCGCTATTATTACTAATTCCACCGCTATTACTACTAATCCCATTGCTATTACTACTAATCCCACTGCTATTATTACTAATCCCACTGCTATTATTACTAATCCCACTGCTATTATACTGCTGCTACTACTGCTGCTATTACCACTAATACTACTGCTATTCCTACTGATATCACTGCTGTTACTACTGATACTACTATTATTAACTCTACTACTACTAGTACTCCTGTTATTACTACTGCAGTTACTAACACCCCTGCTATTAGTTCTGATTCTGCTGCTAATACTAATACTTCTCCTTGGATTGTAGTACCTTGTGGTCTTAACCCTGTGGTTTGTTGTGTTTTATTACAGCTTATTTATAATCAGTGCCACAGAACAGGATGTTTTTAGGTAAGAACATGAACTAATTTATTTCTGTAACTATAAACAGATAAAAAAATATGACATTCGTTCTGTAATAAATAAACACTTGTACTTGTTCAGAAATTGCTGTGGTGTAAGAGGAATAAAACACTTGAGAACACTTGTGCTGTTGAACGTACTGATGAACCAAAATATATAATTAGTGTCTAAAGCGTCTTACACTCAAGCTACAAGGCTAATGTTGCTAACATGTAATGAAAGCTCAGAGCTGCCTCACAGTACTTCATTAACTGAAAATGAAGTATTATTAACGGCTGCTGTGGAAAACCGAGACCAGCGAGAACATCGTTTCATCTCCGGCGTGAAAAACGAACACGTGTTGTCCTAACTCTGAGCCCCGAGTGTAAGCCGTCACGCTCTGACATCACAGCCGAGGCCTAATGAAGCCTGACGAGCCGGGCGCTAGCTCACGCGTCACGCTAAATGAAGTGTCTAACTGCTGATCTGAGATCAGATTCGACACAAATCCTCACATCCGTATTAAAGCCCTGATTAAAGGAAATTACAACATAGAGACAGATGTTAATGTGATGGTGATGTTCCCTCAGGCCCGAGGTGGGAAGATTACATCGAGTGATTATATCATCACTACACACACACACACACACACACACACACTTCAGCTTTTCACTTTCACCCTGTGTGTAACATGGTGCATTATGGGTATTCGGACAGCTGTTACTATGAAAGGTTTAAAGTAGGTCAGAAATTTCTTACTTGCTCTTTTAATCACTTTTTTGGGTGGAAAAATTCCATGTTTTTATTTACATTTTCATTTGAACTTCCTAAAAACTCATTACAAATCTCACAAATCCTGTTTTTCTTTCCTTTTTCCTGGCTATCGAATGTTTCTGTGTGTTTAAACTTTATTTCTTAACTATATTTAAAGCATCCAAGCGTCAAACATCACATCCGCACTAATTTGTACAGAAACCAACCACAAAATTGATCTATTAGTCACTGGCATGATATACCTTAAAGTATTATAGATGTGGAAGGTCCATGAACCAAGTTCCTGTTGTCACTTACATTACAGCAGCTATAAACGCTCGTTCCCTCACCAGCGTCTCTTCATTCTCTCTCTTGAAGTTAATAAGACAAAAAAAAAACATCGACATTGTCGTTAGCGAGAAACCGCAAAGAAGCGTAAACTCCTCTGTCCTGAAGATGTAAGACTTACAGTTACAGCTTCACCTCTGACTGTTACAAAGTGCTGACACTGGAGACTCCTTCCCTCAGTGTTACATCCCTGTGAATGAGGCGTTACTGCAGAAACTCTAACACTAATCCAGCCCTTTTCCTCCTGGCTTGCATTGTTTGGAAGTGAACCAGATTTACGCTACTAACTTCTACACTCCCGGGCAAAAAAAAATGGGCCGAGCCCAAAATAGCAAAATATGAAGCTTTTAATGGTCTTAAGAACAAATCACTGGTCAGAAAATGAGCAGGAATGAAGCAGATGCGCTCCTGAGAGCTCCGGTGCCTCCACTCGCTGGCTTCCTTTCGCTGTTTGTTTGAGGAAAAGCAGAAACAGTGAAATTCACTTCTATAATCTTCTTACACACAAAGGTAAAATCATCATAATGATTAAACTGTTTGATATAACGCATGTCTGGGTGTACAAACCTTTCCAAAAATATCTCCTGGGATGTTTTTTTTCTCGAATGATGAGTGATTATTTGGTTATCTGTCACCTGATGCAGCTCATCAGGAGCCACGAGACTTCAACATTTACAGAAATCAGGAGGAAAAGCTCTGGCACACGGAGCTCCTTTATCCCTCTGCTTCATTCCTGACCAGTGATTTGGTGTTAAGGTCATTAAAGGCTTCATATTTTGCCTTTTTGGGCTTCAACTACATTTTTTTTTTGCCCAGGAGTGTACAGTGTGACCATCAGGGTAGCAGATAATCCTTTTCCCTTTTTTTTCACATGCTCTGTGTGTTAATTAACTTCATGACTGTCACTATACAGCAGGTGGAACTGATAACAGTGTGTATTAGTGTGTGTGTGTGTGTGTGTGTGTGTGTGTGTGTGTGTGTGTGTGTGTGTGTGTGTGTGTGTGTGTGTGTAGGAACAGTGAGTGACCAGCAGGGGGAGCTCTGAACACACTTTTTTATTTGGCCCACGAGGAGGATTGTAATCAGTCACAGATAAACACCATCAGCGCTGTTATCATCTCTTCATCTCTTCTGACATTTCTATTATTTCTGCTCCAGATTTCCAGATAGATTCATTTTTCTGAGAGCAGTCACGTGACTATTTTTAACAGCCTCCAAAAAAAAAACCCCAAAAAACCCAAAACCAACAACAACAAAAAACAGGCCTCCAAACAGGACAGACAGAATCGTATTTCCAGACATTATTGTCAAACAACATTATCAGAATGTATTTACTTAGAATGAATTCATTCAGAGGCCATGTGAGCTGACCATGATTACTTCAGACATGCTACATTATCACACACACACACACACACACACACACACCCACACACACACACACACACACACACACACACACACGTCTGAAAAAACTAACCCCATCCAAATTGTACTTTAGCTAATTAATGATATAGCTAAACTTTCTTTTAAAGGAACTGTGTGAAGTGGGTAATATTATTTAAATATAACGTTTCTATAGTAACAGCTCATTCACAGGGACGTGTACATCGGACACTCCACTGCTAATAAATGGATTAATAACGTGTGATTTAATAAAATGTGTTTTTATGGAAGGAGTCTCCAGTGTCAGCGCTCTGTAACAGTCAGAGGTGAAGCTGTAACTTTAAATTTTCCGACGTCTTCAGGACGGAGGAGTTTACGCTTCTTTGCGGTTTCTCGGTAACAGCAACGTCAGGCTACGTTTTTTTGTTTGTTTGTTTTATTAAAGAATAAAGAGGCGACTGTTTATAGCTGCTATAACGTAAGCGAGAAGAGGAACGAACTTGTTTTATGATCATGAAATGATGAAGTTGTTTAATAAACAGACAGATGTGCTCGTTGGTGAGTTGCTGTGGTGTAAGAGGAATAAAACACTCAGGGACGTGCTGTTACAGGCTTCTGTGGTTTGGTGTAAAACGTAGAGAGAAACAGGAGGTTCTGGAAGCAGCAGAAGTTAAAATCAGTTGCTATACAAACAGTGTTGATGGATGAATGATGAATGAGTTTTACAGGTGTGTGTGTGTGTGTGTGTGTGTGTGTGTGTGTTTGTGTTCTTTATTTGCTGCTGTGGTTACTGTATAAACTCCTGCGCTGAAGCATGACGCATGAAATCCGTCTTTGTCCGGCTTAATCGCTGCACCTCTAATTGATTTGTTTCCATAGCAGAAGATGAGTTGGGTCCAGGTGTGTGTGTGTGTGTGTGTGTGTGTGTGTGTGTGTGTGTGTGTGTGTGTGTGTGTGTTGCGCCATCGTTTCCTCTTTTTTTTTTTTTTTTTTTAGTTTTGCATCAATTCATGGCTTGACCTTTAATACAGCTGAGCAGATGGCTGATTGAGGAGCAGAGGGAAAATCAGTGCAGAAAAACAACAAGCTCATAAACACACACACTCACACACACACACACACACACACACACACACACACACACACACACACACACACACACACACACTCACACACACACACACACACACACACACTAATGAACACTTCCCAGTGTTTTCTTTATTTTATTTTAATTTAGTTTTCATTTTGTTTTTATTTTATTCGTTTCTCTCTACACGTATCGATGTTTAACTGAGCTTCCACGAGAACAGAACGCTTCTAGGTCTAGATCATCTATCTATCCATCTTCTCTCTATCCATCTTCTCTATATATTCTATCTACCCATCATCTACCCATCCATCTATCTTCTATCCATCTTTTCCCCATCTATCCATCATCTAACTATCTATTCTATCTTCTATCCATGCACTTATCCATCCAACCTTCTCCTATACATCTTTTTTTCTGTCCATCCATCCATCCATCCATCCATCTATCCATCCATCTGTCATTAACCCAGATGCTTTCTATCGAAAATTTGTATTTCATCTTATATCCATCCATCTCCTCCCTCCCTATATCCACGTACCTCTCCATTCATCCATCAGTTTATATCCATCCTTCTGTCCTCTATCTAGCCATCCACCTGTCAATCTATCTTCTATCTATCCTTCCATCATCTATCCATGCATCCACTCATCCATACATCTTCTACCCATCCATCTATCTCCTCTCTGTCTATCTTCTCCCATCTATCTATCTATCCATCTGTCAAATTATCTTCTATCTATCTTTCCATCTTTTATCCATCTACCCAACTATGTATCTTCAATCCATCTATCCACTGTCTACTCATCAATCTATGTTCTATTCATCTATGTTCTATGCACCCATCCATCCATCCATCTTCTCTCTATCTACTGTCCATCTATCTTCTATCTATATACTATTCTGCTATACATGTTTTTTTTCCATCCATCCATCTTATATCCATAATCCATCCATCTATATTCTATCCATTCATTCAACCAGCTGAACATCTTCTATCCATCCATCCATCCATCCATCCATCCACCTGTTTTCTATCTATCTGTTCGTCTATCCATCTGTCTTCAATCCATCTATCCATTATCTTCTATGTACCCATCCATCTTCTGTTTATCTACTGTCCATCTGTCTTCTATCTATACATTCATCTTCTATACATGCTTTTCCATCCATCCATCTTCTATCCATCTGTTTTTTTCTCCACCCATCCTCTATCTATCATCTTATATCCATCCATTCATCCATCCATCCATCCATCTCTCCCAGACACAAGACTCTCTGCACTGAGAAACAGAGAACGTTGTTTACTCTGAACTCATTGAGGATGAAAGTTTACCTTCTGTTCAGACGGGATTAGTGACTAAACACCGAATCGGAGAAAACATCCATCTCAGGTAACAATCTCTCCTTCTTTACACCGCTTCGCTGCTTTATTTTGCTCTTAAACATGTAACAGGGTTGAAGGTAACAGGTTTTTTTGCATAAAATTATCAGATTAATAAACTCTGGTTAACTAGCATCATGTGACTCGTGGAACATTCCAAGTATTTCACTGGTGTGAATATATGAAGCTAACAGGGTTGAGTTCTGAAGTATTTAATGATTATATTTTAAGGGAAAGTGTAATTATAGTTATAGTGAGCTGGGATACATTCTTTCTGCAAAAGGTTTCCAAAAAATGTTTAAAAAGTGTTTAAGTTAAAAAGTGTTTACACTTTTTTCTTAAATGACATGAAGATCTTTGGTCAGAAGGAGCTGAAGAACCACATGGTGAACTTTTAGGGACAGAATTCTAGGACTGTACTACACTGATAAGGACACATGCAGTGCTGCCTTCAAATTTACCCCAAATAAGGAGCTCAGAAGGTGCTGCGTCTCAAATGCAGAGCATGAATGTGACCTAAACATGCTGCCTATCTAGGGAGCTTCATTCTGATTGGAACAGAACCCATCAGATCGATACTACATTATAAATCTCTATGTTAGGCACAAAGAGTTAAATACAGGCTAGTGGCCAGCAGGAAAGATTGGAAAGATTGGTGTGTGTGTGTGTGTGTGTGTGTGTGTGTGTGTGTGTGTGTGTGTGTGTGTGAGAGAGAGAGAGAGAGTTTTTAATGATGACAATGAACCTAATGAGAGAGACAACAAGCAAAGAACATGCAAACAAAGGCGACTGTAAAATGCTGCCTAAAGAGAGGAATGTAGAGAGAGAGAAAGAGAGAGAGAGAGAGAGAGAGAGAGGGAGGGAGAAAGAGAGAAAGAGAGAGAGATTAGAGAGAGGAATGACACTATTGTTCCATTAAGCCAGTCTGAAAATAGCCTCCCGTTCTAGCCAATGAGCTCAGTGTTGCTATAACGGCCATCTTTATACCATATAAATGGTGCAGGAGAGAGAGAGAGAGAGAGAGAGAGAGAGAGAGAGAGAGAGAGAGAGAGATGTGGAAATGGAAGGAAGGGAAAAACTGCTAAATGTGGGTATTAAAACATTAAAACCTGAAAGATAGCGAGACAGAGGAAAATATTGTGAGATAGAGAAAGAGATAGACTATGAAATAAAAATAGATATAGACTGAGAGAGAGAGATAGCCATGAGATAGAGAGAGACAAAGATAGTCTGTGAGATAGATAGATAGATAGATAGATAGATAGGTAGATAGATAGATAGATAGATAGATAGATAGATAGATAGATAGAGAATGATAGACTATGAGATAGAAAGAGATATAGACTGAGATATTGAGAGATAGCGTATGAGATAGAGAGATAGATTGAGATAGAGAGAGACAGAATGATAGTCTATGATAGATAGATAGAGAAATATAGACTTTTGGATAGAGAGAGATACAGAGAGAAAGATAAACTATGAGGTAGACAGAGAGATAGATTTTGAAATAGAGACAAATAGAGAGATTATGGGACAGAGAACTATAAGAAAAACTATAAGATTGAAAAAGAGAGGCAAAGATGTACAGTCCCCTCCAAAAGTATTGGAACACAAGGCCAGTTCTATTGTTTTCGCTATACGCTGAAGATATTTGGGTTTGAGATAAAAAGATGAATATGAGACGTAGATCAGACTTTCAGCTTTCATTTCCTGATATTTACATCTAGATGTGTTAAACAACTTCAGGCACCTTTTGTACCAGACCACCCAATTTTCAGGTGATCAAAAATATGAGTACATGTGACTGTCAGGTGTTTCTTGTTGCCCAGGTGTGTCCTGTTAGATTGATTGTTTAAACAATTCATAGCTCTGAATGGCTACTCTTGGGCTGAACCCTGGGTTTCACCTGTGAAGACTGCATTTGTTGTTAAAAAGGATAAACCAACATGAAGACCAGAGAGCTGTCTATGGGAGAAGAGCAAGCCATTTTGAAGCTCAGAAAAGATGGAAAATCGATCAGAGTGTGTGGAGAAATAAAGGATCTGTTCATGATCCAAAACATATGAGCTCATTGGACAAGCATGGTGGAGGTAGTGTTACAGCTTGGGCTTGCATGGCTTCTTCTGGAACAGACTCATTAATCTTTATTGATGATGGAACTCATGATGGTAGCAGCAGAATGAATTCAGAAACCTACAGAAACCGTCTGTCTGACAATTTACAGAGACATGCATCTAGATTAATCGTGAGGAACTTCATCATGCAGCAAGACAATGACCCAAAACACACTGCAACACAACAAAGCACTTCATCAGGGGAAAAGTAGAAGGTTTTGGACTTGACAAGTGCATCAGCAGACCTTCACCCAACTGAGCAGCATTTCACCTCCTGAAGAGGAGACTGAAGGGAGAAACCCCCCCAAAACTAACAACTACTGAAAGAAGCTGCGCTATGAACCTGGAAAAGCATCACAAAAGAAGAATGCGACAGTTTGGTGACGTCAGTGGATCACCAGCTTGTAAAGCAAGCAAGAGACATGCAACCAATTATTGAGTCTTATTTACGTTCATTTACTTTAAGACGATCTGTTCCAATACTTCTGCTCACCTAAACACTGGGTGGTCTGATACCAAAGGTGCCATGTCCTGAAGTTGTTTAACGCGTCTAGATGTGAATGTCAGGAAATGAAAGCTGAAATTCTGATCTATCGTCTCATATTCATCTTTTCATCTCCAACCCAAATGTCTTCAGCGTAGAGCAAAAACAATAGAGCTGGCCTTGCTGTTCCAATACTTTCGGACGGTACTGTATATAGACTATGTGATTAAGAGAGAAATTCATTTGTCACTGATGATGTCACAACAAGCTTATAACCAATCCATCAGCTTTATACACACACACACACACACACACACACACACACACACACACACACACACAGGCCCTACAGTGTGCACCTGCACATTCTCTCACTCTCTACACTTCCTTACTTTTTCCTCTTCTCTTTCCCTTTTTTTCCCCCTCGCTTTCTTATCGCACTTTCCCTTTCTCTCTCTTTTTCCTTGCATGCTCTAATTTGTTTCAGTGACACGTGTAGGGGCGGGGACTTCGATCTGATTGGCTACAGTAACACTGGGGGCGTGACCTTTTTGGAGCTCTGTTTCCATCAGATCTGTTCATGCAGTTGTTCTGTAGATACATCTGGAGATTTTTAGGAGACCTGAGATGAGAGTAGTGAACTCTGAGTGTTTTTTTTTTTTTTTTCGTTATTCCTGATGAACACTCGAGCATCATGAGGACAGATTGGAGTCGATGTGTGAGTGTGTGTGCACAGAGAGACACACAAAATGGCTGGTTATTGAGCCGATGTCCTATTCAATCACTGGTTGTGGAATGAGTGGGCATGATGAAGTGAGAGAGAGAGAGAGAGAGAGAGAGAGAGAGAGAGAGAGAGAGAGGAAAAAAAACGTGTAATTTGAATTTTCCGTGCTCTAGTGTAGAATCTCATCAGGTTTCGCCTGAAGGCGTTTAAATCCAATATCCACATTCAGAACATCGCTACTGAAAACACAAGAATTTCAGCTTTAACCAGTTCTTTAATGAGTAAAAATCACATTTCAGGGGGAAACAGCTTTGATTTGCATACAAATGAGAACAGAAATATTAAAAATGAGAGTTTTACAGAATGACTGCATCTGCACAAAAAAAAAGAGAAATGGCTAGAGAACAAGTCAGTGTGTGTACAGTGGATATAAAGAGTTTACACACCGCTCTTGATAAAATGGCAGGTTTTTGTGATGTAAAAAATAAAACCAATATAAATAGTGTCTTTTTTTCCACCTTTAATGGGAAAAAGCAGCCAACAACATTCAAGTGAAAAACAAACAGAAACATTTAAGAGGAAAAAAGAAAAAGGAAAAACTTTAACACAACCTTAATAATGGGTCATGTGACTGTGCTCCGAACAAACCAATCAACAGTGAAGTGATTCTGATTAACACTAAATAAAGATCAGCTGTTTCTCTAGGATCTTCTACACGTCTTCTTGGTTTCATCTGACTCCCGAAGCCAAAGAGCTTACAAAGCATGCAGAGGATTGTCATTGTCGAAAGTTATCGATCCGGAGAAAAGAATTTCCAAAACAATAGATGTGCCATGGAACACCGTGAAGGCCATCATCAAGAACTGGAGGAAATGGAGCACCACGATGGTGTCACCAAGAACAGGACGTCCATCCAAAACTGACGAAAGGACAAGAAGAAAACTTAGCAGGGAGACAACATTAAAGGAGCTGCAGGAACATCTGGTACTGGAATTGGCAAGTACTGATTACGCTCTGCATGTGATAACCATGTTCTGGTCTGATGAAACCATGGTAGAACTTTTTGGGCATGATTCTAAAAGATATATCTGGCACAAAAACAAGACAGCTTATCACCCAAAGAACATGCGGTGAAGCATGGTGGTGGAAGCATCATGCTATGGTTCTGCTTCTCTTCAGCTGGGAAGAGAAGCTGGGACTCTAGTTAAGGTAGAGGGAATCTAGGGAACAGAGAGGCATATAGGAAGGTAGAGGAGGAGATAGATGGAAGAGAAAACTGATAGACAGCTGAAGAAGAAGAAGAAGATGCATTTTACCTTTTTAGCACGATAATCACCCAAAGCACAAATCCGGGTGAATAAAGGAATGGCTTCAGAAGAAGAAGATCTGCATTTTGGAGTCAGATCCCAGATCTAAATCCTATAGAAAACCTGTGGAATGACTTCAAGAGGGCTGTGTATAAGATATCTCCTCACTTTATGATAGATCTGGAGCATGATTGTAAGAAAGAGCTAAGTTGGTAGACTCTAACCCAAAAATACTGAGTGCTGAATTACAAGCTAAAGGTGCTTTAACGAGGTATTAGGTAAGGGGTGTGCGTACTTATGCAACCAGGTTATTGTACTGTAAGATAGAAAAAGATCTGACAGATCTGTGTTTATTATACATAGTGTATATTCATGGGTAGATGATTATCATCAGAAGGTAATTAAATGAGGAACCATTAGGATGAATCACATTCCATTCCATTTAAATACCATTATAGTCCACTACAAACACATTACAACCCATTAGGCACCAGTACAAAAATCTCTAATGCTTTCTAAAGATTTTTATTTTGTCTATAAAATGTTTCATCTCATCTCTGGTAATTAATTTTTTCTCACAATTAACTGAATTAAATTCTAATTAAATAGGTAATCAGCTTAGTTTTCCAAATACAGAAAATAAATATTATTTAAAGTAATGGATCTTTAAAAAAAGAAAAAGAAAAAAAAAAACAGAGAATGTTTGATTAGATCACTCGCACTCAGACCGTGATGTTCCCTTTGAGTTCTCAAACATGTTTATGGAAAAGCACTAAAAGCTAATGAAAGATGATTGCAGGAACATCACATCAGCTCATGATGGAAAATGTGCGTTTGTTTTTCTCTCAGAAGCTCGGCTCCGTGTGTGTTTTTGTGTTTATTTTATTCCAGGATGAATGAGTGATGTGTTTTACTCAGCTCTGCTCTGAAAGATGTTCAGTAATGGAAATAAAACACGACGCTTTTATGGAGAAATGGAGAGACGAGAGCATGCACACGACGCTAGCGAGACTCACCTTTGACAAAATCTTCTTTTTATAAGTCGAGTCGAAGAGGCTGAGTGACACACGAGCGCTGCTGCAGTAAAATAATCAGCAGCAGGGTGACGTTATGAAGAAGAGCTACTGTTACCACCCCAAAGTCTTCCTATAACACCACGTCCCAGAGTGCTTTATTCCTCTTATAACACAGCAACTTACCAACAATAACAAATTTTAATTTATTAAAGAACAACACGTCATACTTTTCTTATCCATTTATAGTTACATTTGATGTTCTCGAAACAGGTGTGCTGTAGGTCAGACAGAGGAGTTCAAAGTGGAGGTGGGGCTGCATCAGGGATCGGCTCTGAGCCCCTTCCT
>CM074958.1:22479122-22490153 GCA_037577455.1 Pangasius macronema | reverse complement strand
TTTACTGACACACAAACATTTTACTGTAACGCTTCATTCTGTGCTGAAAACTAATGTCTGGAGTCTAAAATGATTTTTGTACTGAATCAGTGATGTAGAAGTCAGAATATACACATCTGTAACAAAGATTCTACTAAACAAAAATAGGGTGCCAAGACTTTTGCACAGCGCTGTATATGTGTTTAAGAATATATAGAATATAAAAGATTATAAAAATGGTCATACTGTAAATATTGTAAATCCTGTCAACCTGTTGTAAACATACAGTATAGTGCAACATGCTGTATATAGAATGTATACTAAATTTCAGTATTAGAATAAATTAGTGACGTTATGTGATGTAGATATAAATGGAGGTTGGGTGTTTGAAGGAGATGTGCGGATGGAGATGTGCGGATGGAGATGTACAGATGGAGATGTACGGATGGAGATGTGCGGATGGAGATGTGCGGATGGAGATGTACGGATGGAGATGTGCGGATGGAGATGTGCGGATGGAGATGAGCGGATGGAGATGTGCGGATGGAGATGTGCGGATGGAGATGTGCGGATGGAGATGTACGGATGGAGATGTGCGGATGGAGGTGAACGGATGGAGGTGTGTGGATGGAGATGTGCGGATGGAGGTGTGCGGATGGAGATGTGCGGATGGAGGTGTGCGGATGGAGATGTGCAGATGGAGGTGTGCGGATGGAGGTGAACCGGTTGAGGGTCCGAATTAAACCATAGATATAGAAAGCTAGCCGTGTAGAACCTGCTGTAGGTGATGATACACAGCTGGCCAGATGAACCAGGAGCGAGTTCTGTAATTAACCAATCAAACGCTTTTAATTACTGACCAAATGTTAATTATTACACTCCGTCTGTCTGTCGTTCATCACGCTGCCTGTCTGAAATGAGTCCTGAAGCATCTTCAGTCTCACCACGTCTCGATCTTTTTATTTTACGGAAGGAGGAAAGGAGACGAGGAAGAAAAGGAAAGGAGAAGATTTGTGTATAAATAAACAGAAAGACAGGAAGGGAAATTATTTATTCATTAAGAAATGCACAAAACTGAGAGTACACGGCTGTTTAATTTACAGACTTCATGCTGCATGTTTGTTTTTTGTTTTTTTATCCGATAATGGTTACGGAAGCTTTTCCGCTTTTGCGTACTGTTGCGTTTTTATTAATGTTCTTTCGCCACGAATATCCACTCAGATAACGAGGAATGAGTTGTAGTTGTAATTTATAGAAGCCGCCATCTTGGAATATCAGCGATGTTTCTTACAGCTCCACCCCCTTTTTAGGCCCCGCCCCTTTCCTTCAAAGGTTGAAAACGGAGATGAAATAAAGCTTTGGAAGTTAAGTGCGTAAAAACAAAACCGCCGCTGATATTTTACGCAAAGTTTGTTTAAAAATGACATTATGAGGATCAAGATCATTGTTTGAAGGAAAAGGATGAATTTTTGGATTTGTGTTTTTTGGGGGAAAAAAAGTTTTAGGTCTCGTTGAGAAACTTAAAGAAACTTCAGACACATGAACGTGTTTAAGATTATCGTGTACTTTTTAAACACGTTTTTTTAAAACGAATAATCACAAGCTATAATGTAGAAAAAAAAAGATTATAAAAACATAATGTTAGTATTTAAAACTGTATTTATAGTATTTAGTAATTAATCTGTGTGTAAATCAGGTTCAGTATTTCTGCGTCTTTATTATCGTACAAATTTCTTCATAAATACATAAACAAATGTATCGAATACTATAAAATAATAACTTTTTAAATGTTATTACTAATTGTATGTTTATATACGATATTATCCTCATTCGTTTTCCAGATAAGTTTACTAAACTTTCAATAAATAAAAAACTAGCTGAAAATACTAATCAGTAGAAAGGAGTTTATCAGAGTTTGAATTATATTTAATTATATTATGATCGTTAAAACCTGACAAGAAACGTGTAAATAAAATATCAGCTTTCAAATAACACAGAAAAAAAAATAGCCAACTAACAGCTAACTAGCGTAAGAATCTGATTGGCTCAGCAGTTTCTTTTAAGATCTTTACCATCCAGGGTGGGATTCAAACCATTTCTGGCACCAGGGCTGTTTCTGACCCATGCTATTTGCCCCTCCACCCCTACACACACACACACACACACACACACACACATTCATTCATACCTCCGAAGTTGCGGAACACAAGGAGGCGCCATGCGAAAGCATCATGGTCACAATCATCCCTTATCGCTAAAAGATATTATTACTATATACACTCTTTATCCACAATTAAAAAGCACAATTCCTCATTCTCACGAGGCCCCCTGGTGGTCGGAGGCTGTAAGTGACTACTTATATCACTTGTATCACTAGAAACGTTCTCGTCTTGGGCGGTTTAATGACATTAGGTGCTGTGAGGAAACTTGTCTTTTCTGTTTAACGCCAAACAAGAAGTTTTTCTTGTAAGTAACTTACAAAAATGAAGTTCTACATTTCCATATTCATTGTGTATTAAATGGTACATAGCGCACTGTTGGAGAGAGCACTTCAGTTATATAAGTGTTACCATAGCCAACCTTGCTACAAGCTGTTTTTAAGGCAAGGACATGTTGAGATTCTGTTCATCGCTGATATTTTTATTTTTATTTTATCAGCAACAAAGACATTACAGAGCAGACGCTCTTCCAACAGTTACACACACAGGAGACACTAATGAACATTCCTGTGTGTGTGTGTGTGTGTGTGTGTGTGTGTGTGTGGGAGACAAGATCGAGAAGGAGGCAGATGGGCTCTTAAAGATGATGAAGAAGATCTTCATGAAAAAAGAAAAAAAAACCTGGCACAGTAGAAGAAGAGCATTATCGTCGAGCCTATAGAGGGCAAAGTAGAGACGGAGCTCTAATTAAAGTTTGGCATGAAGTTTCTTTCCAGCGTGTGGAGATGATTCGCTCGTTTACACACCTTGCGCAGAAACCAGGACTTACCCCGTCCGTACGGTACGTACACTTTAAACGAGTGCTGGCTTCGTTTCACCTGTTACATCGTAGCTACCATGCAGATGGAGGCGGAGCTAATTTCAGGGCCAGAAAAGTAAAACAGAAGTCTGAATTGGAAAAAACTAACCAAATCCACTTTCTCTAATGTCTTTCTGAAATGATAAGATTATTAATATATATATATATATAAAACTGCACCTTTAAGACAAGCAGAGTTTTCTGTATGGAGATGTTTCTTTATTTAACATGCATGGAAGGAGTCTCCAGTGTCAGAGGTAAAGGAGTTTACGCTCGTTTGCAGTTAACATGAAAAGCTGCGTTTTTGTTTTTTGTCTTGTTCATTTCAAGAGAGTGAAAGAAAGAAAGAGAAGCTGGTGAGGGAACGACTGCTTTTAGCTGCTATAACGTGCAAGAGAACAGGAACTCACTTCCTGAATGTTAAATGTAACTTTAAACGGATAAAAAAAGTATGACATGTTCTTTAATTAATGTACCGTAATCACTGAGGACTGGCTGTTAGAGGAAAATAATCAACTTAGGTGTGGTAGCAGTAACTCAGCTTCATCACACCATCCTGTTGTTGATTATTTTCCTGTAACAGCGCGACACTGAGTTGTTTATTTCTAAAAACATCACCACATGCTGGAACGAGGCTTAATTTCAGACTCTATAGGCTCCGTGGTAGCCGTCCAGCTCTTCTTCTACTGTGCCAAGTTTTGTCTTTTTTTTTTATCATGAAGATCTTCTTAAGAGCCCATCTGCCTCCTTCTCCGTCTCATCTCCCACACACACACACTCACACACACACACACACACACACTCACACACAGATACAGGATTCTTCATTAGCCACACACTGCACATACAGATCAGATCATTTCAGCGTTTCGCTCTGTTTTCTTTCCATTAGCGCAAAAATAACTGACATTTACGTTGTGTGTCTGTGAGAAAGTGGGATGTCAAATATTTATCAATACATGATAAATGAATAGTCGCAAATCGTTCTGTCTGACATTCAGGTGTGCTCGGGATACTAATAAACAATAAAACTGTTTACCCACAATGCACCTGGAAAATGGGTTTAATAGAGCCGCTGGTGTTTGTTCTATACCCCGAGAGTGTGTAAAGAGAAAGAAAAAAAAAAAGGGTGGCGTGTTATTAAACGAGAGAACTCGGTTATTTCCTTTCGCAACATCTCATAAACTATTCTGACAGACTAATAAAGTATATAAAGCTGCAGAGGGGGAGGAAAAAAACATGCAGCCGCATAAAAGAGAGAGAGAGAGAGAGAGAGAGAGAGAGAGAGAGAGAGAGAGAGAGAGATGGGGGGGTGACAAAAAGAAAACATCAATCACTGCAGATTATTATTTCAGTTTCCATGGAAACACCATTCCGAAGCAAATATCTCCACGTCTCCTCCGCTTATTATAATCATTTTTTTTTTATTGCATACCATTGAAACTATAGTGATTACACTCTCAGGATGTTAAAAAAAAAGGCATGCTGCCATGGCAACGCTCTCCATCGTTTCAGCTCCTCAGTCTGGGCCGTAATGTACAGATCAGATCAGATCAGAACAGAACAGATCAGAACAGATCGGATCCGATTGTCTTCAGGAGGAAGCTCAGGAGAAAACAAAGCTCTTCTTAAATGACCCGAGTGCTCCTCTGATTCTCCGATCTCCTCTTCAACATCAGACAGAAATGATTCTCTCTCTCTCTCTCTCTCTCTCTCTCTCTCTCTCTGTCTCTCTCTCTCTCTCTCTCTCAGACCATTAAATACAAACTTCTGTCCTCGGAAAATTAAAGTTACAGCTTTACCGCTGACTGTTACAAAGCGCTGACACTGGAGACTCCTTCCACAAATGTGTAAAAAAAAAAAAAAATCCTCACACAAAATTTCAGCGTATCAACAGTTACACACATTTTTAAAAATCGGTTCATTCGTCTACGTGAACGTTACAATAACGTATTAGAACGAGCGCGTTAATATAAACTGTCAGATCTGCTGGAAATTAACCAACACCTTCTGACCAATCAGAATGCAGAATTTGCCGTGGAATAAACTGTCTTAGTGCAATTTTTGGGAGAAAAAGGGATCCTTTAGTTAAGTAAAACAAACCTTTCAAGGTCCTTATAGAACCCTATAGAACCCTAAAATTATTAATTATACAAAGATTGTTTGTATAATTCTGCGCTCTGATTGGTCAGAAGGTGTTGATTAATTTTCTATAACAGCAGCTCTGACTGTAGCGCAGGTTTATATTAATGCGATATCGTTTCTATAGTAACAGCTCATTCACACGGACGCGTACGCAGACGCTTTACTAATGAGATTAAAATATATATATATATATAATTGATGTGGTGAAGTTTTCTGCAAGGAGAAATGTGTTTATGTAACATTTATGGAAGGAGTCTCCAGTGTCAGCGCTTTATAACAGTCAGAGGTGAAGCTGTAACTTTAAAATTCCTGGCAACTTCAGGACAGAGGAGTTTACGCTTCTCTTAAATTTTATTATCTTGAAGACAGAGAAGAAAGATTTATATATTTATAGCTGCTTTAACTTTACTTGTTTTCAAACATTAACTCTAAATATAATCGAGTAAACAAGTATGACTCTTTTTAGTAAATAAAAAATTGCAATCGTTGGTAAGTTGCAGTGGTATAAGAGGAATAAAACACCTGGAGGAGGTGCTGTTCTCGGAAAGCAGTAACTCATCACGCTTCACCACTCCACATACTTCCAGGAAGGAACCCGGCAGATTACCATGAGGAACGTGTGGAACCTACAGGATGTGATTAAGGTATATTTATACTGTATATTTATATTTATATTTATATTTATATTTATATTTATATGGTGTTATTGTCTGTTCTGCTTTCAGCCAATCAGAACACACTTATATGTTTTGGATTTATATTAGTGAATGATGGAGTCTTGTTGGAGAAATATGACACAGTTCTCAGAGAAATTTCCAGTGATTGTGAGATTTTCAGTTCTCTGAGGAGGAGCAGGAGGAGAGAAGAAGAAGTGTAATGAAATGGTGAGAGACGGTGAAAGACGATGAGTGATGGCGCTGAGAATCTATTTTTCCGTGGCTCTTTGTGACATTATTTAATTTAATGATGATGTGCCTGTCTGAGGAGCCTGAATCAATCTCACTGTGTCACTGTGTTTAGGCACTCAAACGTTTCATGTGTGCGTGTGTGTGTGTTCATTTCTTTGTGTGTAGCATGCTAAATGGCTCATTTTTGTGTGTAATTGGTGTGTGTGTGTATGTGTGTGAACGAGAGCCTATCCCTTTGTGTGCCTGTTTGTATGTATATCATTATGATTCATATAAACAAACCTGACCCGAGCCCAACAGCAATCCAGACACCATACACACTTTAGAAAACTCTAAGAGATGACAAAATAGTAATATAGACAAAATAATACACAAACAGGAAGTTATTATTAATGGCATTTTCAGCAGGACTTCTCCCTGATCCCTCGCTCTAGCCGTTTTTTTCCCGCTCGCTCTGGCTCAACCGCAGTAATATTCCAGTATATAGATGACATTTTTAAACCCATTCTTCAGTCTTTACACTTTCCTACAACGCTTCAAAGAACGATCGCTGCATGACGACGCTGGTCATTTCTCAGTGGATATTATCAGCTTTAAATTATTTTCTTAATGTTCGATTGAAAGAAGAACACACACACTGATATTCACTTAAGAGTTTTTAGTTTCAAGAAATACTCATCAGGCTGTAGAGAGATATAGACGTAACTGGATTGTAAGCAGATTTCGCACATAACATCAGTATTTCTGTTTAATTAAAATGTCTGAGTTTTGATTCATCCCAGCTTTTATTGTTTTTGTTTGTTGTTTTTTTTATACTGTGTGTCTTTTTGCATAGCTGTGGTGATAGCCGATTTGGAAATGTCCAAGACGCTGCGTATAAACACACTAAAAAATTTGTCATTTTGCGGTCCAAAGAGGTATCGATTCAAGTGCAGGAGGCCATCATTAGACTGAAAAAAATACCAAAACAGACCTATCACAGAGATAGCAGAAACTTTAGGATTGGCCAAATCAACAATTTGGTACATTCTTAAAAAAAAAAAGAAAGCACTGGCGAGCTCATCAACACCAAAAGTCCTGGAAGACCACGGAAGACAACTAAAGTGGATGATCGCAGAATTCTATCCTTGTTGAAGAAAAACTCCTTGTTGAAGAAAAACTCTAGCCAAGTCAAGAACAATCTGGAGGAGGTCGGCTTATCATTCTCAAAGTCTACAATCAAGAGATGTCTTCATGAATGTAAACACAGATGATTTACCTCAAGATACAAACCACTGATAACACTCAAGAACAGAAAGATTAAACTTGCTAAATAAACCTCTAAAAATAACCTGACCAGTTCTGATGCAAGATTAGAACGATGGGAATGATGGGAGGAGAAGAGTATGGAGAAGGAAAGGAACAGCTCATGTTCCAAAGTATACCACATCATCTGTCAAACATGGTGGAGGCAGTGTTACGGCATGGGCATGTATAGCTCCCAATGGAACTGGATCACTGGTGTTTACTGATGCTGTGACTGCGGATAGAAGTAGCAGGATGAATTCTGAGGTGTATAGAGCAATACTTTCTGCTCAGATTCAGTCAAATGCTGCAAAACTGATGGGACGCCGCTTCACAGTACAGATGGATAATGACCCAAAACATACCGCGAAAGCAACCCAAGAGCTTCATAAGGCAAAGAAATTAAATGTCCTTAAATAGACAAGTCAGTCACCTGTGTCTCAACCCAACTGAGCTGCTTTTCACTTACTGAAGACAAGACTGAAGGCAGAAAGACCCACAAACGAGCAGCAACTGAAGGTGGCTGCAGTAAAGACCTGGCAAAGCATCTCCAGGGAGGAAACTCAGTATTTGCTGATGTTCATGGGTTCCAGACTTCAGTCATTGAATGCAAATTTGTATTTGTATCTAAGTATTAAAAATAATCCTAATATTTATGCTTGCTAGTTTGTCCAATTACTTTTGTGCCTGTGAAAATGGAGGGAAAAAATGGCTGTAATTCCTAAACGGTTACTGCAATATTTTTGAGTATTTTCGAGTTAAAGCTGAAAGTCTACACTTCAATCACATCTTGATTTATTTATTTCAGATCCATTGTGGTGGTGTACAGAGGCAAAATTTCCAAAATTACATCACTGTCCAAATAATTATGGACCTCCCTGTAAGTGCAGCATCCGGTGTACAAGTCTCTGTGAATGAGCTGTTACTGTAGAAAGTAAGAACAAGCACATTAATCTAATCTAATCTAATCTAATCTAATCTAATCTAATCTAATATTTATTCAGTGTGCAAGTATAAAATTAATATATTGAACATGCAGTATAACAGAGATCCATGAATATGATCTCTGAATACATTCTGTAAAGCTTAATTAAAAAAAAAAAAAAAAAAGTAGAAATCCGAGTCTCTCCCCAGATTGAAATAAAGGAGCCGTGACATTCTTACAGCTCGGGGCGGTGTTTTAATCTTACACCATGTGACAGGCCGGAAAGCTCGGCTTCTTAAATCAAACGGCAAATTGAATTTGATCTGATAGATTCGAAATAATAATGTTCTTTAAAAAAAAAAAAAAAAAAATCAGAAACAGAGAAATCAGAAGTGGTTATAATCAACAATCGAACAGACAGGATGTCATCCCCAGTACAATCAGCTGGGTTTTTACTTTTATTTTTATTTTTTTGGAAGCCATTTTATAATCGTGTCCAAAAACAAAGTGTAGGAAATGGAATGTTGTAGCTGCAGTTAATAGGCGTGGGGGTGGGGTGCCAATATTTATGATTTATTTCGGTCAGACTCTAGGGTTGTGTGCCTCGGATCTTCAGTTAGAATCCTGAGAATCGTAGCTTTACTGTAATAACAACATCACCTCCCCCTCTGCAGTCAATTATATACATTTAAATACCTCCCTCTCTCTCTCCCTCTCTCTCTCTCTCTCTCTCCCTCTCTCACACACACACACACACACACACACACCCTTCCCCCATTATACACTCACACACACACCATACATCTCCTCCCCCCCACTGTAACATACATTAAAATATAAGGGCTGCAACCACCAGCCCTAACACACACACACACACACACACACACACCGTCTGATTAGATACACACACAGAAACATACAATATATTTTTCTTTGTTTTTATTGTTTTCTGTTCTGAAATAATGTGAGACGTTATTATCAGTGAGAACAGCCGGGAAAAATCATTCGCATGAAGCAGTGTGTGCAGAGGAAGCTGTAATAAAGCGACGCTTTCACTGCCAACAACCTGCAAAATGTTTAATATTATATACTGTGTGTGTGTGTGTGTGTGTGTGTGTGTGTGTGTGTGTGTGTATTGCATGAACAAGTTTGCACCTGAGTGTGTAGACGCATGAGATCAGCATTTCAGCCTTTCGAATGGCCAATCAGTGCTTATTGTTAATTATTTGGTGGTGAACAATAATAGTGATGATGGGAAAATGTACAGTGCATCAATTCCGTTTTCATTCAAACAGCCACGCAGTGTTTAAATATAATATTTCAAATATTTTTAAATTAAATATTTCACACAGTTTTTACTGTTGAAGATCTTTGTGTGAATTTCCCATCATTCATGTTCATTATTGTATATTAGTCACACAAAGGTCTCTGAGTTGTGCACAGTACTGTACATGTAGAGATAGATAGATAGATAGATAGATAGATAGATAGATAGATATAGGCATGTAGACACATACAGTACATATAGATATATATATAGCCTTATAGACATTTAAACATATAGACATGTATACACACATTTATACATGAACAGTCGTGGCCTAATGGTCTGAGAGTCGAACTTGTAACCTGAAGGTGAACCTGAAGGTGGTGGGTTCGAGTCTCGGGTCCGGCAGGGATTGTAGGTGNTGAGGTGAGACCCTTGAGCAAGGCACCGATCCCCCAACTGCTCCCCGGGCACCGCAGCTAAAATGGCTGCCCACTGCATATGGACTAGTGTGTATAGATATATAATTACGTATACGCATATAGACACATATCCAATGTTTAGACACATAAGCATGACAGATATAGGCACATGGATACATGTAGACTTCTACACTTCTATACTTACAGATATATAGAAACAAAAAAAATTTGTTATATATTTTATATACATTTCCTTCATACTTTATCCATTCTTTACCTGTTTCCTAGTAATGGGAATTTGGAGCAGCAGTCAAACACGTTGTTAACCTCACAGTGGCTCTAACAGATATGTAAATAAATATTATAATGTAATTATAAAGCCGTTTGTGGTTGTGATGTGTTTAAATATATTTCTCACAGGTCACAGGTGCAGTGTGAATTGTTTGCTTGATTATTTGCTGCTTTGCTACTACATATTTACTTCTGTCAGTATTTAAAAAATGAATTATACAAAGTAATTAAGGATTTATTCGTGATGTGTGATTTCATAGCGAGGATTATACGTTTTGAGGAATTTACGTTTTGAGGTTTTCCTTACTTGTTAGCTACATTAGCCTCATAACTGTAGGGTAAATCTAAACAGGCAAACTTGATCAGCTACATTTAGGATAAAGGCATAACTTGTTTATTAATAAATATGTAGAATGATAATACATATCTGGAATGATTAGGAACGATATGGAAAAGAACATGAAGAGAACTTGTATATAAATATATAAAACTAAAAGTGTTTCTGTTGATCTGTTTTAGTGATCTTGTGTAACGCATTAGAGAAGATCAGTACGATGCTGTAAAGAGGGCAGAAGCTGCAGGTGAGAGATCATCTTCTCGCAAACACCAGAAACACTTCATCTTATTGTATTCTTTATATTCTATTCCCTTTCTTGTCCTTCACATCGTCCTCTCTCTCACTCTCCACTTTGTGATTTGTGTTTCGTCCTCGGTATATCACCATCATCAAAAGAAAATCAAACAGCACATGCAATAACACTTCCACCTACACACACACACACACACACACAC
>CM074958.1:22462142-22479022 GCA_037577455.1 Pangasius macronema | reverse complement strand
TTAGAAAAGAGTTCCAGGCTGCTAATATCGGAGCGACTGGCGAAACAGCTGTGCAGTTATTTAAAGGTTAACTGCTTCTCTCGTAAGAACTCTCATGAGTGTATACGTGTGTGCAACGTCTCAAATGTCCATTGATACTGAAAGGTTAATAGAATAGGAGCGTCTTTGTACATTTGAGCAATACAGAATATTGTTGCTTAACTAAATGTCAGCATTGCTCAAATGTTAATGATTTCCAGAATTTCTTCAGCTATGGTCTCAGAATAACTCATAAAAGAAAAGATAAAGAAGCTTCTCTAAGACCAAACAAGCTCCATGTTATTGTTTTAGGAATGAATTTTACTCAGAATGTGTTTGTTAATATGTGTAATTAAAGCAGATAGCAGGAAATCATTAGTACTTTTCTGCTTAATAATAAAAAGTCCAACCTCAGTTATTATGCTGGTGAATGTCATGAAGCCTTGCTAGTGTTTTTCGCCTGGCTCTTGTGCCATTGTACGGAGATTAACAGCCTTTGAAAAAAAAACTGCTGACATGGCTTTGACCACATAAAAGCATGCTGTTATACACATTAGCAGTCAGCACTAGCGTAGGAGGAATCTGAGCAGAACAGTGGTCTCTTTTCCACTGTGGTTTTATTTTTTAATTTCTATTCCTATCATCATCACCATCATTATCACAACCACTGTGTTTGGAAATAATGAATCACACCAACACTTCAAACTGATAAAGAACATCCTGTCCCCTCTTTCATATTCTTCCTCCTCCCCTGTCTTTATTTCTATTTATCTATAGGGGAAAAACATCCAACACCTCCTCCACCACTGTTATTTTATTTTATTTCACCTTTATTCAGTTTTATAAAAGAAGCATTGCTATGTGGAGAGCCTCACGGCCGGCAGCTAAAAACAACATTTTCAAGTAACACTTTCTGGCAGTTAGGGGTCTTGCTTTAAAAGCTAATCAGTTCTGGGATTTAAACCTAAAACCCAGCAATAACCCAACCACCAGTGTGGACAATTAAATATGCAGTGCAAAATATAATGCTGAGAAATTAATTCTAAAGCTTCATAATAAAATATAACCATTGCATAGAGACAGTGAAGCAAGCCCAAGAATCCCAGGGTGGAATAAGTACTAAGAAATTATGCTTAAGTTAAAGAATAGATAAAATGTCAAAATCTTACTTAATTAAAAGTGGAACCATCCAGCTCAAGTAAAAGTAAACAAGTTATTTACTTTTAAATTGTACTCAAATATTATAAATGTAAATGTTTTCAACTGATGGAAATAAGTCAATGTTATGTTTTCTTGTGAAAAGTAAATATTATTACTTATCTAAAACTATTATAACTGTTGTTGCTGGTCATATGCAAGAGTAACACTTCAGAGTTTGTTAATGAATCAATTAAAAGTAAAATACAGTATCATGTAAATAACTGTTTACTGTTAGCTAGAATTTGACTCACTGCCTAGCTAATTTGTTAGCTCAATGCTAGTCTTATATTAGCATGTTTTCTTTGCTAATGCCAGATATCTAAGACTATGCCTGAGACTTTGTCCAAGTCCTAAACATTAAATGGAAGGCTGTTCTATACTTGGGGGGTGGGGGGGTGGGGGGGCTTGCTCAGATACTGTAGCATGAGACCATTCTGTGCTTTATAGGTCACTGGTAGTGTTTTATAATTTCAATTTCAATTTTATTTGTGTAGCACTTTTAACAATGAACATTGTCTAAAAGCAGCTTTACAGTACATAAGAAACAGAAAAACATGCAAACGGTCCTAGATGTTAGACAAAGTTATCCCTAGTGAGCAAGCGTGAGGTGACTGTGGCTAGGAAAAACTCCCTTAGATGATATGAGGAAGAAACCTGGCTAGGAACCAGACTCAAACGGGAACCCATCCTCATCTGGGTGACACTGGAGAGTGTGATATGAACAACATCCTTTCTGCATTTATGTATAGTCATGTAGTTATATGTGTATATTAATGTGGAGGTTGTTGTCTTCCTCAAAGTCCACATAAGGTTGGCAGTGTTGCTTTGAATACCCAAATCCTCACAAGGCATAAACCAGCTGGAGCTCACCCATCTCTAGATTCCTCAGGATCCTCATAGGGTTGGTGTCTCTCTATTGGAGCTGGCACAATCTCTATGTGCCTCAGGATGGGTAGAAGGCAAACAAGTGGAAAGGAATTAGCATAGCTACTATTCATATTAGCAATGTGAAATTTGATTGGGGACCAAAGCAGTGTGGATAAGAGGAGTGATGTGGTCATATCTTCTGGTTCTAATAAGGTCTCTTGCTGCTGAATTCTGGACTGCTTGTTTATGCAGCTACTGGAAGATCCAGAGAGCATGGCATTACAATAGTCTAAGAGGTAACAAAAGCATGAACTACTTTTTCTGCATCAGTGAGCTTAGAACTATTTGATATGAAAAGAAGGCTATCCTAGTACCATAATCTACATGAGCTTCCACTGAGAGATTGGCATCAATAATCCACAACAAGGTCTTCTGTTGCACATGATACAACAAAGGCCATCCAATGCAACCTAAAGATTATTTCCAGCTACCCCAGTAACAGTATTTGTCCTGTCAGAATTAAGTAGAAAGAAATTGTTAAGCAGTCATTAGCTAACGTCTGTTCCTCAACTCCAACATGCCATCACCTCTGGTTTTGCTGAAACAGCCGTTATCAGCATAGCAAAGCAAGCCAATATCATGTTTGCAAATAATTTATCCAGAGGCAGCATATACAGAGTAGAGGGCCTGGAACAGAGCTTTATGAAACAGCTATAGATACAAACTGAAATCAAAATCCTGAGCCAGGAACACAAGTCTTTCAATAAATCTTTTAGTCTAGGGAGTGTCCTACCTTATCCACCAAGGGCCAGTGTAGTTACAGGGTTTCAGGCCAATTGAGCAGGAGCCACACTTAAGCTGTTGGCCTTTGCCCTCAAAGAGGTGGCTTCTACTTCTTTGGAAAGGCAGCCTGCACCCATGTCGGCCCTTTCTAGATAAGATTAGGCACCACTGTACCTAGTCTGTCTAGAAAACTCAATTATGGTATCAAAAGCTACACCAATTTGAGGAAACCTGTACTAATTTAGTAAGGCAACAGATGCACTAGATTACCAAGTACACTAGGTGAGAATTACCCATTTACAAAGTTACACAGCCAACCTTGACACTGTTTGTTTGTAACAAAAAAAAACAACCACAAAGCAACTCAATTAAGCAAAAACATCTTTATTGAACAGATTCATCCTAAGCTTGGGTGAAGATCACTTCTCCACTAGACACTATTCCTGAAGTGTGAGGAGAGCTTCCTTTCAGGGCAGCAAGGTCTCTTCCTAATGAGAAGGAAAGAACCATATCCATAAACTGGTCAAGGAAAGAAACAAATAGTATTAAGGGCACTACCTACTTCTTCTGATGCACCTTGGCTCACAAGAGTCTTGTGCAGTTGGAAGACATACAGCTGTACTGCAGTGGATGTAGAGCTGGGGGGGGGGGGGAGGGGAAAGCCATATAACTCATGTACAGAAGAATGTACAAGAGCATGAGGAGAAATCAAGCCTTTACCGTCTCTTGCAATGGAGCCATAGAGGTCGGATCCACAAACGTAAACATCTTCAGGACAAAGCGTCTGTAGTGGGTAGGGTATGCAAGTCCAGACGTTCCATTAACTGGTATCAGCTTGGTCAAATAGCGGTCATCCTTGTATGGACACCTTCAGAGTACACAAGGTCATCACTTCCTGTTCAGTACAGTTACTGGACTACACAAGTGGAAGACATGACCTTACCCATTCACCAGAAGGTCCCACTGGGGAAGGCTATAGGGGTTAGGCGAAGCCGTCGCCCAGCAGCTACCCAAAACCAGAACAATATTAGGATCCGTTCTCCCCACGATGCTCACTTCAGCATACACTGGTTCCCTCAGAATCTTAGTCACAGGGTATTCAGTAGCACTGTAGTATGAGGTATAGGCTACTTGTTCTGTTGGGAGGAAAAATCAATTCCTGTTGGAGCCATTGACAAATTCAGACTCACGCTAATAACCAGGCAAGTTGCTCACCTTCTACACACCCCTTTGTGACACATTGGCCTTTTCCTAGTCTTAGTTGAACTTGGAGAGGTCCAGAAGCAACAATAGGCAGAGGATCAGTATTGGCTGCAGGTTCAATAGCTACAGCTGCAAACCTAACAGCTGAATATCTACACTGGAAGTAAAGCCTACAAAGGAAATACGGTAGTTTAGTAGGAGCCTTCAGGAATCTTCTGCCATGCTATTTAGTTAACTTACTTAAAGTGAGTGTCTCTTGTGATTGAGCCACGGGGTCCAATGCCAACTTCATAGGAAGAGAACATCTTGTTCTCATAGACCACATAACCACCTTGTACCTGGGTGGAAGAGTGGAGAGCACACTTAGCATCTTCAAAAGGGAAGACCATCTATTTGGGGAAAATAGAATTAAACAAACCATCATGGTTGTCCCACAAGCAGTTACAGGAAACTGGTAAATAGCAAAGGCTGTATTGGAGTCAACAGGACCACAGGGGCCGGTGTTTCCTCCCAACATGCTGACGGAATCCAGGCTAATCCTGGGAACTGTTGCGTCTCTGGCCACCACCAACACAAACTGGCCATCAAGGGTACACTGGACAGTCACTGGCAACACCAAGGAAACAAAAGGAGTCAGTTTATCATTCATACCACAATCAAAAAAGTTAAACAGGACTCCAAACTTACCAGTTTTCCCATAATAGCACTGTCGGCCATCAAAACAGCAGTTTATAGCATTACACTGAGCAGCATTTACACCAGGTTCTCCACAAGGAACCCTTTCAAATTCTTGCACTTGGCAAGTCTGGCCAGATGTCTGTGGCTGCAAAGTAGGCTTCACAGGAAGCTGAGGATCTTGCAGTGGCCTTTTCACAAGTTGCAAGGATGCAGGTATACTACTCACATAGTTGAAAGCAATAAAAAGCCCCACAAGGGCTAACCTCATCCTTGTATTTGCCATTGTTCCCAAAGTTCACACACCCATAGTTAGGCAAGTAGCAACAGTGGCCTTTTATTGTGTCTTTCGTCCTAATTGTCTCTGGAGTCTCCTCCTACTCAACTAGTCATTAATAGTGTTCCAGGGGTGCGTCATCATTAACTGCATTAATCACTGCGCTCATGGTTTTTTTTGGGGGGGGCTGGAAACTCTCCTACGTTAGCATGGAATAACAAAAACAAGCAAAAATTATCTTCTTATCTCACTTTAAGTGATCTGAAACAGATTTAAGATTTTTCCTGACAAAAATACGTTAATCAGTGGAATCTTGGAGAGTTGATTACCATGTGTTTGATACTATTTTTCTGCCCATAGAAAATTACTGGTCGTTCTTTTTTTTTTTTTTTTTTTTTTTTTTAAAGGCAAACAGTCTTGGTAGATAAGTAGTTATTTACTGGGTTTTCACTTATTAGGTGGTATATGTGTGTCTAATATAGAACTTGAAAACAGTATTAACTCTTACAATATCTGCTCAGTGGTGGTCTCTTTACATGATTGGATGGGGTAGAGTGGGGTTGATTAACTGTAATTTCCTACAGACAGGAATGCATTAATATTGTTTTTTTAATTTGTATTTTACTTCTGATTAATTCATTATCAATCTCTGTAACATTAGTCATGCACATGATCAGCAAACTTCCAGATATAAAAATGATGTTTTCAGGCAAACTGACATAGTTGTTTTAAAAATTAAAATCATCTAATAAATTCAGATAAGTAATAAAATATTTTTTTCCCATGAAAACATGACATTAACTTAATATCATCAGTTAAAAATATCTACTTTAATTTTTAATACATGACCACATTCAAAATTAACAGATTTTTACATTTGATTGTGTATGTTTTTGGCTGGATAATTTTTTTTAACTAATCAACCAGTATTTATATATATATATATATATATATGTAGTTGAATAGTCATCTTCAATTAGCAGCCATACACATGATAAATATTACATTTCCAGTTTCAATGTTTTTTAGGCGATAAATGTGCAAAATATAAATAAAATAAGTTGTTAAAATGCAGTCACATGGACGATTTGTGGAAATAACTGATTCTGTAACTGAGAGTGCGCAGCATGGAAGCTCATGTCCATAACCACATCCTTCCTTATAGCTCACTGAATGGTCTTCCTTGAGTGGAGGACGAGATGTCTACAGCAGCATCTGGGAGGTTTTTCCAAGCTGATACTGACCTGGAAACAGTAGCTGAGTTGGATTGGTGAGTGATGTCCAACATCTTTTTTTTTTTTTTTTTAAACATTTATCCAAAGTGACTTACCATTGAGAAAGAATACAATACACCTGAGCAGTTGAGGGTTGAGGGTTTTGCTCAAGGACCCAACAGTGGCAGCTTGGTGGTGCTGTAATTTTATCTCGTAACCTTCTGATCAGTTAAACACCCAAAGATAATAAAAAAAAATATATTTTTCCCCAGTGTGGTTTCACACAGTCTACAGTTGACTGTAGAACTGGTTTCATCTTGCCCAAAATGAAAGAACATTTAGGTGCTTTCTTTACCATCTGCCTAAATGTAAATCTGTGCATCCCGTAACTTGTCCTTTTCCAATAACTGATGAGCTGAAACCATGTTCAGGGCAACTCATAGGCTAGAGTCAGTATCATACATATTACTGTAGTAAGGTCTACCATTGTGTTTAGCAGTTTCCTAGATCTTATATAACCTAATGTTCTTTCTAAAGAAGACATGGTGGTGTTGAGAAACACAGAGATAACGAGAGAGAGAGAGAGAGAGAGAGAGAGAGAGAGAGTTTTACAGCAAAGGCTTGTCAGACTGTATCAGTGTTATGCAGGATTTTTCATCTTCATACAAACACAACTCCCCGTGTTAACAGAATGAGAGGAAATATAGGTCTCCCTCTATCTAAACGAGAAATCAGTCGTGTGAAGAGGAAGGAGGACAGCATGGCCCTCACAGGGATTTCAGTTTCTAAATAGTACATGCACTATCATAAAAAAACCATCAAAACTGCATCAGACTTTAAATGGTACGGCAGCTATGAAAAGGTTGCAGCACATTTACATGGGTAGTGTTTTACAGCGCATGAAACAGTGCAGTATAAAGATTTCAGAAATTATTAGTCTTTTTCAGTTTGCATGCAACCCAGAAACCCTGCAGTCATGCCACTACATCTCTGTTTTCATAAAGATTAGAAGATTAGTACAAACCAACAAATACGTAAATTAATAAAAATAGAGGTTTTATGTGTAAGTCAAATGAAGAAATGTATGTTTAAGATTCCAGGAGGCAGGCTGAAATCAGAAATAACCCAAGACGCAGCTCTCCGAAGCCCGTGCACGTCTCGGTTTAATCGAGTGTGTGCTGAATTGTGCGAGACAGTAGAGAAGTCTGACAGCTCTCTATTTCAATTCTGTAAAAGCAGCTTTGGCTGAAGCCTCCTCTCTTATGAAAGGTCTGTGCTCGGCTTCATTGATTGCACACTACATTTTTTTTTCTCTCTCTCTTTTTCCATTTAAGATTCTGGGTCTGACTATAAAGGACCTGATGATTTTCAAAAAGAGCGATCAATCTTGTTTCTCCAGAATCACACCATGATTCTATACCAGGGGTGTCCGACTTGCCTGCATTCAACATGATTTAATAAATCTAATTTATAATAAATAACCAAGGCCCTGCTGATTTAATTCAGTTGTGTTAGAAGAGGGAAATCACTCACTCTCTGCATGGCTTTGTCCCCACATGGTCCTGAGATCCTGAAAGAAGTTTTTAAGGATTCCGAGGACTTCTTAACCCTTGGTTGCGATGTGTGAAGATGGGTGTAAAATGTCAGGGACTTTTTCAATGACTAAAAACGTTAGTTAGATCAGTTAGAACACACTAGGAAGAAAGCGCTATCCGCCCTCTTTCGCATACATGTGCTCACAGAAGATCATGATTGGCTAGTGTCATCATGATTGACAGGAGAGAAAGAGTATGCCCCGCCCCTCCCCTCCTGAGAGCGTGACCAATTTTGCACTCTCGGACTCCCGGCCATGCATGGCTGTGGCATCATCGGGATTCAACCTTGCGATTTCCCAACGAGTGCTTTTCTGTTGTTAAGACCTTACAATACTTTTTCACTTTTTTTACTTTTTTTTTTTGTAATCATTGTAAAGGGACTGTTTTTGTAACATGTAGCTAATTTCTAAACTAGCATACAATTTCACATTTAATTGGTAACATTGCAGTCATTTATCTCATGCATATTAGCGCAGTTCCAGACATAGACTTAAGGCCATTTTACATTGTATGATTTATTACGATAAATCCATGGAATTCTTTGGACATGAGGTAAAATCTGTGGTCTAAGATCATTAAATACGATGTGCTCGTCAGCGGTCGATTTAGCATCTTTACGACCAAAGATGGATAACAAACCAGTTCTGGAAATTTTGTCTAAAAAGTCACCAAAAGAAGGAATATTGCATCAGTGAAACCTTAAGAGAATCTTAATAGTTTACTCTGACTTACAGTACACATGATCACTACCCGTTATAGCTAACCACCATATATTCACTGTGTTTCACTTACAGATACTGTATGTAACAGTCTTTATAAACACCTTTCCTGGGACAATAGCTTCTTTTTTTTCAGTAATTTTATTGCTAAGTGCTATTTATGGCATTACTTGTTTCTTCAACTTCAAAAAAAATTAAATAAATAAAAGTGCTCTCAAATTCATGCAGTAAAGATAGTTTTATTTTTTTGTACAAAGCATGGGAACAGGCTTCCATAGATATCAGAAATTAATAATTAAAAATGCATTAAAGTGGCATCTAAAAAAGTAACAGAAGATGTTGAATTGTTTATTTAAAATGCAGTCAAAGACACAACCAAGACGATCTATGAAACAGTCCTGTTAATGTGTACCTTCACAGTTGCTAATGATGCTAACAATTTGACTTGAATATTCAAGTGAAAGAATTTAAATGTAAATCTGAAAGATTTAACTAATGATGGCAATAGAGTACTGTGCAGTTTCAGAGGGGAAAAAAAGCTTAACTGCTGGACTTTGAATCTCAGCCTCATTTCTTGTCTGTCGCCTGGATTTTTTATTTATTTTTTTATAGCAGCTGCATTTTCACTGGCACGATAGGAAACCTGGGTTCTGAGATGCATATCAGAGTCCCATGAACTGCACTTGAGTAGAAAATAAATTGGTGGCAGACTTCACAGCTACCAGAAAATGTGTTTCACTCTATTATACTGATGAAGACCATGTGATGGAGATCTGATTTCTAGATAATACACATAGATAGCATAATGTATAAGAGTAGGAGGCTTTGATTTGGGATTTTTTTTTTTCACTTAAACTGAGAGTATTACAGTAATTCATATCTCCTTGTTGACCTTCAGATTTTATGAGCATCATCTCTAAATATGCACCACAGTGAGCTAATGTTACTGTAATGACTGAGCAAAGCATCATAATGGTATCATAATTAAGAGGTCATGCACGCCATTAGAGACCCAATTAAAAGAAATTGCACAAAACCAGAAACACCTTTCAGGTTTTATAAGGCTTTTAAAAAAGGTGTTTTAACAATTCCTTATTAAATTTACAGCAATTTCTTACAAAATTTACTATTAGGCTACTAAACATGGATAATCAGATCACCCTTGCCATGCCATAGCACAGGATAGTGCTGTTTATACTCATTAATGGTTATATTATAACAGTGGTTATATGTTTCATAAGCTAACTTAGCATAATTTTCCACCTCAGATGAGAAGAAAATACAACATAGAGACAATGTCCATAGATTTATAAAATTAATGAAAACAAAACATTTTCAAGAGCAAATAATTCATAAATAACATTTCATTCAGTGATGTATTAGCCAGGCTCAAGTTAAAATCCCAAAACTTTAAGCTAGCTACTGTTGCCCCCAATGTTGCTTTACTGCTGATACTGGGCCAATGTTGGTTTTAAAAAAACAACCCTACTAATGTTTACCCAATGTTGGCACAATGTTGTACAGGAATGGCCGACATAGCCACCCAAAATACAAGGCTGATTAAAAATATATATATAAAAATAATCTCCATTTCATTTGGTGCAAGTGTTCCAGTGCTTAACGAGATTCCTCTAGAAAATAGATTCAATTCTAATTTATGTCGTTCTAATTTGACTCACCCTCATAGGTGTTTTGCAGTGGGATTGCGATGATTTAAACATGCTGTTCACACAGTGCTAAACTGGTAGCCATAAACTTCCATTACTTGGCTACATTAACTTTCTATCTTGGTGTACAACCAAAGAGACAAACTTCAGACACCAATCTAGTTTTCGTTAATTGACTATATATATATATTTGTGGAGACTGGCCCATCACACCCTCATGTGCTTGTTGAACATCTCATTCCAGATTTATTCCCTGTGTTTGCTGTTAATAATCTCCACTCTTCTGTGAAGTCTTTCCACTAGATGTTGGAGCGTGGCTGTGGGGATTTGTGTTCATTCAGCTACAGGAGCATTAGTGAGGTCANAGGTCAGGGCTCTGTGCAGGACACTCGAGTTCTTCCACTCCAACCTTCACACACCATGTCTTCATGGAGCTCGCTTTCTGCACAGGAGCATCGTCATGCTGGAACAGGTTTAAGCCTCTTAGTTCCAGTGAAGGGAAACTGTAATGCTACAGCATACAGAGACATTCTATACAATTTTGTCCTTAATTGCGTACATTTCATTTCTGGACAAGGATTAGCATAATAATGATAATGTTATGCTAATAAGTGGTGTGTGTGTGTTTTTTTTGGTGACAAAGCAGCTTTCAAGCACACAAAAATGCAACCATAGCTCCTTTTCATACCTTTCCTGCCCCCTGGATATATATTTGTACAAAATATATATCACTTCTGAGGTAAAAGTATACAAGGTAGTCATGTGATTGTGTAATTATTAGCTATAAAATCATAATTATCATGTAAAATCATAGTTTTCCTGTACTTCTGGGAAGAATAGTATGTAAAGTGTACAATAATATCTTTTGTATGTATATTTTCACAAAATATATAAGCTTATATGCTGATCTTATCACATTAATATTTGTACAATTAAAAACAAAACACTTCTGAGGTAAATTTGTACAAGAAAGTCACGTGACTAGCTTTAGGCAATAAAATCATAATTTTCCTGAACTTCTGGGAAGAATAGTATGTAAAGTGTGCAAAATATCTTTTGTATGTGTATTTGCGTATGTATATTTGTGTAAATATATGAGCTTATATGCTGATTTTATCACATTAAATATGAAAAAGATAAAAAAACAAAACATTTCTGAGGTAAATGTATACAAGGTAGTCACGTGACTTTGTAGGTCTAGGCTTTAAAATCATAATTCTCGAGTACTTTTGGAAAGAATAGTATGTCGAGTGTCCAATGTACAAGTATATCTTTCCGTCAGAACGTTTAAAAAGAAAATAAGTAAACAAACAAACAAAAAAATACGAATTTTATTGGTTATTGGTTATGAAGAGACACTTCAGCGCCCCCTTTCGCGCCTTTTTTTTTTGTGCGACTCGCACGCACACACGCACGCGCGCGCTTCAGCTCGCCTCGCGACTCCTGCGCGAGCTCCGTCACACAGCTGCACGCACGAGACCCACACACACACACATACACACACACACACGCGCACACACATACGCACACGCGCGCGCGCACACACAGATACACACAGCAGTGAGGTACGGAGTTAGCACTCAGGCTAACCGCGGCGCTTTTATTTATTTTTTTTGCTTGTTTTATCGTTTCCGTAAAGAAAAAAAAACAACAAAACAAAGAAAACACACCTCGTTACCTCAGAGACGGTTGATTTCTTTGCAGATTGTACGGAGTGTCCACATCTTTGTGCAAAAATAAAGTTTCAAACAAAATAAAGAAAGAGGAGAGTCTTTGGGGCGCTTGGGATGTGAAGGTGCCAAAGTGAAGCTTTTTGTTTTTGTTTTTCTTCTTCTTCTTCACCACCACCATCATCATCAGTTATACTTTTTAAAAAAATCTTTATTTTTTTTAGGACGTGGTGTCTCAGCTTTACCGAAGTGGAAACAAACAAAAACATTTAAATTTTTTTTTATATTATTATTTTTTTGGTTGATGTTTCATTTTTAAAGATTGAAATGGATGTGAGATTTTATCCTCCTCCTCCTCCTGCTCCATCAGCAACAGATTCATCCAGACTGGGACCATCACCTTATTCAGACTCCTCATACTGCAATAAGGTAAAGAAAAATATCCTAAAGTCTGATCAAAATCTGATTACAGTCTGATTTATTGTGGTGTTAAAATAACTAGACACTCAGGCACAAGTTTTCTGAGTTCACTTTGCAGTCCAGGACTTCATTAAAACACTTTTAATTATAAATTAGATATTAAAATTAATTTTATCGCTTTTATCACACATCTATGTCACTTTACTCGAAAAAAAAAATGTTAGGTTAGAGTCTAATCCAAAAATAATACTCATGATGTATAAAGATATAGAATTAAAAGAACCAAAAACAAAATAAGACACATTTTTATCTTTATTAATCGATCATGTGATTAAATATTTAATAATACGACACGTAACATCGTTACGATCACGTGGTATCGATTTCGTAATGAACGACATCGCTATAAACGTTTTAAAAGATTATTTTGTTTCCGCTAAAAAAAAGTACTAATCGTACTAACTTGAAGTAGTCTTGTTTTTTTTCCTGCGAAATCGAAACTATCGTAAAATATTACGATATTCCGTAATAGTATCGTGACATACAGTAGCATCGCCTACGGATAGAGCAGTTCGTGAAATGGAAATCGAGCGTTAAAATTGTTACATTTCTTATTGGATTAAAAATGACACTAATATGAGCGACCACCAGGGGGAGACGTGATGTCACGTTATGTCACGTCATGTCACGTCCTGTAGTAGCTAAATGCTCGTGTAACCGGTTTGTTCCAGTTTAATAGTGTGATTTTTGAGGGGACGACGACGACATGAGCGTTGACAAGACAAAAAAAGTATATGCTAATTACAATCGAACGAACGTTTAAAAAAAAAAAAACAACAACGTTGGCCAGCTACGGAAAATTGAAGCTCGTCCACTACGATATGGCGATATTTATGACCGTATTGTTAGTATTGTCTAATAATAGCAACACCGATGCTTCTGTTCATTGTTAAACACGTTGTTTTGATGCTAAATTTGTAAAGCGTAAATCGAGTATTTAAATTTTTTTATTTTTAAATTCAAATGACGCTAACATGAGCGACCACCAGGGGGAGACGTGACATCACGTCCTGTTGTAGCTGTACCTGTTCGTTTTGTAATTATTATTTATTTATTTTTTTCGTTGTAAATAAAACAATAGCTGCTAACAACGGAAACTAAAACACGACGGGATAAAAACGCCCCGTTGTTCGAAACGTTTAACGCCATTTTTTTTTCTAAAATTCGTACGAGTAGAGGAACGTTATCGTGAACTCGCTCTCGACTTTTCACGTCGTAAGTTTTCTAGATTATTATTATTTTTTAATTGTAAGAGCAACGACAGAAACGTGAAAAACGTGTCAAATTTGCGACGCGTAGAAAAGATCGTTGTTCTTCAGGAAAAACGAAGGAACGAAACGCATAAATAAAATACGCAAAAATAAAAATAAACAAATTTTAAATGTATATTTTATGATAATTATTGTATTATGTTAATATTTTTGTTTTTCATATTAATTTACATTTTTATAAATATTTAATGTTAGTATATAAACGTAAAATTTATATATATAAAGCAGATGTTTGCTCTCCACTGGCACCTGTAAAAAATTCATTCTACTTTAGCAAACAGATATTAAATTTTGATAAATAAATCAAATTATAAATTGATTAATTGATGAGTTAATTAATTAATTATGTTAATTAGATGTTTAATTATGTTAATTAATTGTTATATTTGAATGTTTTACGTATGAAACTTTGTCCAAGAGCTCGTATTCTCAGAGGAGCTGCACAGCAACGTAGTGTGGTGGTGTAACGATGGTGTGTGTGTGTGTGAGTGTGTGTGTGTGTGTGTGTGTGTGTGTGTGTGTGTGAATAAGCAGGGGGGGTAGGGTTACTCCGGGGTGATGCAGTGGGGGTTGGGGGTTTTGCTTTATTCTCTCCACTGCCTCGTGATTCGCTGCCGTTGCTCTCGTATCCACGGCCGAACGGGAAGTCGGCGCCGACGTGCGCTCACGTGCGCGGTTCACGCCGCCACGGCTGTGGCTTTACACGCGAAAACGTTCATGTAGCCGTTAGATTTTTTTTGTTTAGATGTTTTTAAAGCTCGTGTGTGAATGAGAGTGCTGGATTAAAAACTCTGAGAGAGATGAGAGATGATCTACTGCTGAGAGAGAGAGAGAGAGAAGGGGGGAGGAGAAGAAGAAGAAGTCTTTGGGAAGGAGGAATAGAGAGTAAAAAAGGGGGAGAGAGAGGGAGAGAGAGAGAAGAGCTTAGGAAAGAGAGAGGGAAAGAAAAGGGAGAGAGGTGACTGAAGAGAGAACAAGACAGAGGGAAAGATGGAGAGAGACAGAGAGAAGGGGAAGAGAAGTGATTGGGAAAGAGGGGGAGAAAGAGGGAAAATGAGAGAGAGAGAGAGAGCTTAGGAAGGAGAAATAGTAAAAATAGAGGGAGAAAGAAAGGGAAAGAGAGAGAGGGGAACGTGTGTGTGAGAGAGAGAGGAGCTTAGGAAATGAAAATAGAAAAAGAGAGAGAGAGAGAGGTGACTGAAGAGAGAAAGAGAGAATAAGTACAGAGTACAGTTCAAAAAGAGAGAGAGAAAAGAGCTTAGGAAGGAGAAAGAGAAAAAGGGAGAAAGAAAGAGAGAATGGGGCAACGTGAATGAGAGGAGCTTAGGAAAGAGAAATAGAAAAAAAGAGAGAGAGGTGATTGAAGAGAGAAAGAGAGAAGAACAGAGCACAATTCAAAAAAGAATGTGAGGGAGAGAGGGAGAGAGGGAATGATGGAGAGAGACAGGAGAATGGGGGAACAGAAGAGCTTGGGAAGGAGAGAACGTGAGGGAGAGAGAGAATGAAAGGTCAGGAGTGAGAGACGGATGGAGAGAGAAAGAGGGATGGAGTAATAACGAGAGTGAGAGCTGTTATCAATATAAATAGAAGGAGAGAGAGAATAGAGAGAGCAAAAGAAAAACGAGAGAGAGAGAGTAACAAAAGAAACAAAATCAGAAGAGGAGAGAAGGAATAGGGGATGAAGGAGAGAGTGAAAAAAGAGAGCGAGAGGACAGGATGAGTGTAAGAAAGTGAAAGGGAGAAAGAGTAGGAGTGAAAGAAAGAGGGGAAAACAGTGATAAAATTTAGGAAGTAGATAAAGAAGGCAAGTGACAGAGATTGAGAGAAAGAAAGACTGAGAGGAGTGTAGAGAAGTGGAAAGAACGAAGGATGGAAAGAAGCGTGAGAAAGAGAGGTGAAGCGTAGAAAGAAGGAAGGAGAGAGAGAGAGAGAGAGAGAGAGAGAGAGAGAGAGAGAGAGAGGGCAGAGGGGAGGAATAGACGTAAGAGCTATGTGGTAATTAGCGTAAGCATTAGCTAGCTGTTTTTTTGTTTTTTATTTTTATATTGTTTCCAGCAACAGTGTGTATTGTTTCGGTTGCCTAGCAACAAGAGTTCTCAAGAACGACCTGGTAGCTAATTGGCGGTTAACGTATGATGTAGTAAGTAGATTTAGTAAAAATTAGCGGACATTAAAAAACTCACTCACGGTTTTGCTTAAACGTTGTTTCTCCCTTTTTTACTTCCGTAGACTCACGAACAGGTGCCGAGTCTCTCGTGTCGCTTGTGGGCGTGGCCTGTTTCCGTTGGTAGCCTACAGCCTCGGATCAGATTAGCAACGTGAGCTAACTGTACTAGCTACGTGCGTACGCTCGGACCACACGCGCCGCGGGATCGGTCCCGAGAAACGCCGGCTTGGATCCGGCGCCGCTTTACAGCGTCGTATTTAAAAAAACACTCAAACTGTTTGAGTTTATTTATGAAAGAGAGATCAGAGTGCAGACACCTGAGAGAGTGATAGAGAGAGAGAGTGATAGAGGGAGAGAGAGAAAGCAAGAGTGAGGGAAAGATAGCGATAAAGACAGAGAAAGTGAGAGAGAGAGTGATAGTGACAGAGAGAGTGTGATAGGGAGAGAGTGACCAATCAGAGTCCAGAATTCAACAGCACTATGGTGTAAATAATAATAATAATAATAATAATAATGTGTAAGAGTGATGGAGGGGTTGGAACAGGGGGCGGAGTTAAACAGCATGGGTGGAGTCAGGAGTCCACACACACACCATCAGAGGGACAGGAGAAGGAAAGGAGGAGAGGAAGGAAGGAGGGAAAGGAGGAGGGATTGGAGGAGGGGAAGGAGGAGGGAATGGAGGAGAGGAAGGAGGGAAAGGAGGAGGAAAGGGAGGAGGGATTGGAGGAGGGAATGGAGGAGAGGAAGGAGGGAAAGGAGGAGGGATTGGAGGAGAGGGAGGAGGGAAGGGAGGAGGGGAAGACGGAGGGAAAGGAGGAGGGACTGGAGGAGAGGANGTCCATGTAGGTTTGGTAGGTGGTGTAGAAGGATTGTTTGTTTGTTATGTAGGAGGGTAAGGTGGAGGGATTGGAGGAGAGGGAGGAGGGAATGGAGGAGAGGAAGGAGGGAAAGGAGGAGAGGGAGGAGGGAAAGGAGGAGAGGAAGGAGGGAAAGGAGGAGGGATTGGAGGAGAGGGAGGAGGGAAAGGAGGGAAGAAATAATTTATATGCTTCATAATCTAAGATCGGAAGAGCG
>CM074958.1:22428517-22438517 GCA_037577455.1 Pangasius macronema | reverse complement strand
ATTAAACAAAAAAAGGCTCATTTTATTTTATTGTTTATTGCGGTTAATTTAAACATCGTGATAAATTTCTGTGTCTGGAAAATGTTACCGTCTCCGTCCTCTCGCTTTCTTTAATGTGACTCATATTTAACACCTTTTTCTTTCTCTCCGAACGTGTGAACGTGTAAATCGCACCTTTCACATAACGAAGGAGAAGAAGAAGAGCGGCGCGTTTAAACTCCATCACAGTTAAAGTTCTTCTTTAAAGTCAGCACTTTGTGTCTTGTGAAAGTTATTTATTTATTTTATTTTTTGTGTGTTTTTTTTTTATTAGTGATTATAAAGAAGTCAAAGGGCGCAGAAGCCTGAGGCTCTGAATTTTATAATATTATAAAACGAAGAAAGAAATCTGAATCTTTATTTTAAAAAAATCTTAATAAAACTAAACTTTTCACAGAAAATATTTTAGAAATTATTTTCTTTAAAATGATTCCTGACTTTTTTTCCCCCAGACAGTTCTTGTTGCAATTTTTTTACATAAATATTAGCCCCAACTTTTCTCCTGGTCTCTGTTTATCTTCTTTAAAAAATGTCATAAATTCTTGTTATTTCAGTTAAAAAATAGCCCCGCCCACTTTTCCCCAGTCTTTGTCTGTCTATCTATATATTTTTTTAAATCCGAAATTTTTTAAAAATTATTTTCCATAAAAACAATCCTTGCCCTCCATACTCAATCTATGTCTTTAATTTTTTTTTAAATAATTGAATTTATTTCCATTAAAATGTAGGCTCCGCCCTCTTTCCCCAGACATTGTTTATTTACAACATTCTTTAAAAAAAAAAAAAAAAAAGTCAAAACATTCTTGGCATTATTTGCATAAAAATGAGCTGCATCCGCATAAGTGTGTGAGAGTGTGTGTGTGTGTGTGTGGTGAGTGTGTGTGTGTGTGCATGCATGTGTGTGAGTGAGCGTGTGTGTGTGTGTGCGTGTGTGTGTGTGTGGGTTTCTTGACCTTTGACCTTTATTGTGTTCTGCTCTAGTTCCCAAGCCCCAAACAGACAGCAGCGCAGTGGAAGAGAGAAGCTCCTCCTCATCCAGACGCTCATCGCCTGCCACACTGGGTAAATAATACGGATAAGTGTGTGTGTGTGTGTGTGTGTGTGTGTGTGAGTGAGGTGAGTGTGTGTGTGTGTGTGTGTGTGTGTGTGTGTGTGTGTGTGCGTGCATTGAGTGTGAGTGAGTGAGGTGTGTGTGTGTGTGTGTGAGGTGTGTTTCCAAACAAACTGATCTTCAGACAGAAGAAACTTTCTTTAAATATATTACAGTTCATTATTTTTAATTCATTAAAATAGACTTTTAATAAAATATAGGACATAATCTGGAGGCTTCTCCTGCCCGTCCCAGGGCTTGTTCCTCCCAACTAGTGGCTCCTGGGCCTCCTGGGCTGCTTCCTAACCTAGGGCTTCCTCCACTCAGCCCTGGGCTCAATCTGCCCAACACAGGGCTTCCTCCACTCGGCCCTGGGCTCGATTTGCCCAACACAGGGCTTCCTCCACTCGGCCCTGGGCTCGATTTGCCCAACACAGGGCTTCCTCCACTCGGCCCTTGGCTCGATCTGCCCAACACAGGGCTTCCTCCACTCGGCCCTGGGCTCGATCTGCCCAACACAGGGCTTCCTCCACTCGGCCCTGGGCTCGATCTGCCCAACACGGGCCTTCCTCCACTCGGCCCTGGGCTCGATCTGCCCAACACAGGGCTTCCTCCACTCGGCCCTGGGCTCGATCTGCCCAACACAGGGCTTCCTCCACTGGGCTCTGGGCTCGATCTGCCCAACACAGGCCTTTCTTCTATCAACCCGGTGCTTCCTCAACCCAACTTGAGCTTTCTTCACTCAGCCCTGGGCTTGATCTGCCCAAAACAAGGCTTCCTTCTGCCAACGCGGGGCTTTCTCCACTCAGTCCTGGGCTGGCTCTTGTTCTGCCCACCCCAGGATTTTGTCTGCCCAAAACTTTGGGCTTTTTCCACCCAGTGCAGATGTAGCTCTGCCCAAGCTGCCCATCACCCAACTTGAGGCTTCCCCCTCCCAGCACTGGACTTCCTCATCCTGGCCCTGGGCTTCCTTTGCCATAACTGGGCCTTCCTAAGCCTGGCCCGGTGCTTCCCCCTTCAGATGCAGGGCTTTGTCTGCCTGACTTTGTCTGCCTGACTTGGGGCTTCCTCCATCCAGCCCTGGGCTTCTTACTCTAGGATTCTTCCAGTCAAACTGGAATTCCTACATCCACCTCTGGGCTTTCTCTGCCCAAACATCGGCTTCTTTTGTCTAACTTACAGATTTTTCCACCCTGTTTTTATCTGCCTATAAATCAGGATTCTTCTGTGCAGCCTGAGGCCTGGTTTTGCCTGGTCTCAGACTCCGTCTGTCTGCTGGGAATAAGAGGATCCCAGTTACTGAGCAGAGATCAGACATGAGGTTCAGTCTGAGGTTAGAGAACCATGCTGTAACCATGTGTACTCATTTCCTGTTGGTGGGACGTATCATTTCCTGTTGCACACCTGTGCTCTCGCTCCTTATCAGCGGTGGTTTGTTTTTGTTTTGCATTCGCCTATTTTTCACCTGTTTTTTTTTTTTTCCTCACCTCTGCATGTGCTGCCAAACCTCGCCGGAATTTGGTTCTGTTTATCAGGCATCTGTGAGAAAACGCTGTGGCTGCCGGTTTAAGAACGACAGAAAAAGAATTGTATTATATTTCGTAAGATGTGTTTCGCCTGTTTTGTATCCATTCAGAACGGCCGCCAAAACAAACCCCTACAACCTCCAAAACAAACCCAACAACCATCAAACAAACCCAACAACCATCAAACAAACCCCTACAACCATCAAACAAACCCAACAACCATCAAACAAACCCAACAACCACCAGAACAAACCCAACAACCATCAAACAAACCCCTACAACCGCCAAAACAAACCCAACAACCATCAAACAAACCCAACAACCATCAAACAAACCCCTACAACCATCAAACAAACCCAACAACCATCAAACAAACCCAACAACCACCAGAACAAACCCAACAACCATCAAACAAACCCAACTGTGTAGTTTATGTAACTTTATTATAGTTTTATAGTGAGATAATAACTTTGTTTGCTTATAGTAATACTGATCTTATTACTAGCTAATTAATTAAAAAGCTACGTCTGACTCATAAACAGCTACATGACATGCGTTATGTATGTTTGGCCACGCCCCCTTCTTTTCCCCCCGCCCCCTTCTTTTCCCACGCATCATCACTGCAGCTTACACTTGTCCATAGCCGGTACGATACGATCATCTCTCGCGATACTCAGGCAGCGAGACAGAACATTGACGCATTACACACGTGTACGGTTCAGGTTCGAGGTTCTTTATTTGTCACATGCGTGTTACACGTGATGGAACTCAGCACCTCGTCCCACAGCGCGACACGGATACACAATAAAAACACAATGTGATAAAATCTAGTAGACATCTCTCCATCATCTCTCCTTCCTCTCCTTCATCTCTCCCTTCTCTCCTTCCTCTCCATCTTACCTATCTCTCCCTCATCTCTTCTTTCTCCCCTTTCTCTCCTTCATCTCTCCTTTCTCCCTTCTCCCCTTTTTCTTCATCTCTCCTTCCTCTCCTTCCTCTCCATCTTACCTATCTCTCCTTCATCTCTTCTTTCTCCCCTTTCTCTCCTTCATCTCTCCTTTCTCCCTTCTCCCCTTTCTCTCCTTCATCTCTCGTTCCTCTCCTTCCTCTCTTTCCTCTCCTTCATCTCTCCCTTCTCCCCTTCCTCTCCTTCATCTCTCCCTTCTCTGCTTTCTCTCCTTTCTCTCCTTCATCTCTCCTTTCTCTCCTTCATCTCTCCTTTCTCTCCTTCATCTCTTTTCTTTCCTTGACTTTTCCCTTCTTTCTCTATCACTGTAGTAGACTATCTGATAAAGTTTAGCAGCCTTTAGAGGAGTGAAATGTAGAAAATGAATATGTATAAATGGAATACGTTTTAAAGAAGAAAAAACTGATATACGGAGCTGTAGCGTGCAAACGATTTTTTCTCATAAAAAAACAAGGTAAAATACACAAAAGTTGCCGTGTGGGTCGCGAGCGCCAACGTAGGCAGCCTTCATAGCGGCGCCATCTTGAGTACCCGTGGAGTGAGGTGGTGCGACGTGACCTGACGAGCGCGTCACACCGCCATGTCATGGTTTGTATTATTCTTATCAGCAGTGTGGAGGGTTCCGAGGTTCACCGGAGCTTCTCTCCGTCTGGCGTTATGAACAGAGTGAGAGCATATCGGAGCATCGTGCTTTCAGTATTTAGGCTGAATTCAGACGCGAGTGTGTGTTATGACTGTGCTTATGACCAATATGAACTCTCATCTACTCAGATACGCTCTGAGATGACTGTGAACTTCTGATTTGTGTCATTTTTTTTTTGGAGACAGAAACATTTAGTCACGTCTATCAGAAATAAGAGTTTCTGTTCGTGAGAAATTTCTCCTGTTTCTACTGTTTTGTTTTTGTGAAACACAGATTTGGTTCCAGGTTAAGTTCGTTATTATTTATTAATAAATTATACATTAAATAAAAGATGCTGAGCTCCAGAACTCAGCCCCCCCTCTTTCTCTCTGTCAATCTCTCTCTGCCTCTCTCTCTCTCTGTCTCTCTCTCTCTCTCTGTCTCTCTCTCTCTGTCTCTCTCTCTCTGTCAATCTCTATGTCTCTCCGTCACTCTCTCTTTGTCTCTCTCTCTCAGTGTCAGTCTCTCTCTGTCGCTCAGTCTCTCTCTCTTTCTCTCTCTCTCTCTCTCTCTCTCTTTTTTTTTTCTCTCAATTCAATTCAGTTCAAATGAGCTTTATTGGCATGACTGTGTAACATCACAATGTTGCCAAAGCAATAAATATATTATACAGATATACANAGATAAATATAATAAATATAACATATATACATGTCCATATTATACATTTAGGTTAAAGTAAATAAGTAAGGAAGTAAATAAGAAAATTAATAAATAGCTAAATGAATGAATACAGAGAGCAGTTATAGATGTGAATGAGGGATCAGCCTTTTTCTCTGGTGTGATGGCAGGAGGAGACGTACTGCACTGCCAGGTGGAGACACTCTTCCTTTTCTCCCAGAATATAACAGAGTTTGTCTCAGTTGCTTGTGAGCTTAAATTCAGGTGAAATTTCTCTCTCTCTCTCTGTCTCAGTCCCAGTCTCTCTCTCTCTCTCTCTCTCTCAGTCTCTCTCTCAAAATTTAATTCAATTCAGTGTGTGCTTTATTGGCATGACAAAATATTTTGTATTGCCAAAGCAGCATACAGCAGAGCAGGAGAAGGAACTGAACAAGACAAAAAACAGTAATACAACATCATATACATTAATGATAACACAGGAAGTGTTGAAGTAAGGAATTGAAGTGGGGTTAGAGTAAATGGGGGTATATGGTGGTAGGCGGGGTTAGGGTGGATGGGGGTGTATGGTGGTAGGCAGGGTAAGGGTGAGTGAGTGGGTGGTGGTAGGCGGGGTTAGGGTGGATGGGGGTATATGGTGGTAGGCGGGGTTAGGGTGGATGGGGGTATATGGTGGTAGGTGGGGTTAGGGTGAGTGAGTGGGTGGTGGTAGGTGGGGTTAGGGTGGATGGGGTATATGGTGGTAGGTGGGGTTAGGGTTTTTTTTTTAGTGGGTGGTGGTAGGCGGGGTTAGGGTGGATAGTGTTTATGGTGGTAGGCGGGGTTAGGGTGGATGGGGTTATATGGTGGTATGTGGCGTTAGGGTGCCGAATGTGGATTTAGTGCCGAATAACATTCCAGTCTGTGTTGATTATTAACGGTGTTTGTCCAGTAAGTAATGTACTTTTCTCTCTCTGTGTTGGTCCTAAGTCTCCGTGATCTCCGTAGGTGAGAGGTCAGAGGTGAGAGGTCGGTCAGTCTCAGGACCAGCTGGCAGAGGGAACTCCTCGCTACGCTCAGCTCCTGGTGTTTCAGGGCTTTATAGTGGTGCGTCTCGGGGTCACTCACTTTTGTTGGCTCTTTTTTGGATGTTTAGAAGGAGAGGGTATCGGCCTAATTCTGCCCTGCAGTGTTTGGTGTTTTTCTTTGGACGTTTAGTATGCTTTTGCAAAATTCTGTGTGCAGGGTTTCAGTTGGATGTTTTTCCCAGTTTATAAAGTCATATTTTATAGGCGGAGCTTCACTTCACTGCCGTATAATGCAATAGGTTCGATGACCGATTTGAAAATTGGAACGGAATCATGCGAGACAGTTCTGCGAGGTTAGTATACCGAATCATCTCGATAACAGACTTTGGCTCAGTCATCATCACAAACACAACATATGATGCTGTGAAACGATATTGGTGCGCTGGTTACTCCATGTATGCTCAGAAATGTTTGGACCTTTTGGAGATTTTATTTGCATCTGATGTTTCCATCCAGCGTTTTTTATGCGATATCCCAAAACCTGTCAGAATATAACATCACCTAACCACTGTTTCCTCATTGCTTACATTAGCTAAGTTAGCTAGCATGATGTTTCTGTGTATTACATAATCGTCTCATCGCCGATGAGATGATGATTAGTCTAAAGCTCTGGAGGCTATATGGTGCAAAACCCCACCATGCAAAGGAAACCTTCACACAAACTGAAGATTATATTAAACATATTCATCTTTTATTGTAAAATAAATGATATGTGAATACAAGGTGTCCATTTAATCCCTTCTTATACACAACGTAAATACTATTTCACTGTTTCCAAACAGCAGCACCTTCACTTTCCGGTCTCAGAACAGTCTCAGTCTAATGCACAGTCACACCTACAGGTAGACGATGATGCATTTACAGGTATAATTTGATTAAAGCTCACTGAGAAAGTCTGCGTGTTCCCTTATGAGGAGCTGAAAGCTGGATTTGAGAAGGTCCTGGTCTCCGTTTCCTCCTCTTCAATGTCATCAGCACTGAGGTCCTAGAGACAAAGTTTGTACGCGACCTCCTCCGGTAGGTACCAGGACATGGGACGTCTTGTATTTGTGTCTCAGTGACTCTGACACACACACACACACACACACACACACACACACACACACACACACACGGAACATGTGTGTTACTTGTGGAGCTGATCTGGACCATGATGGTGGGTTTGGCTTTGACTCCTTCAGCAGAGCCAAGATCCCTGTCCTGGGTTGCCATCGCGTCCACCAGGTTGTTGTCCACATGGTTCCTAAACACGCACAACAACAACAACAACAACAACAACGACAACAACAATAAAGCAGTAATCTGTGAGTTAATAGTGAATATTCCCATGGAAATCTTAGTTTACATTCCAAGCAGTGATGAATGCTAGGATTTGGGACAGAGCCCTGGAGTGAACACTGACTGTTCCATGCATAGATTGAGTTCCTCGATCTTTTTCTCCAGCGCCGTCTGCAGTTCACTCTTCTCCACCATGTACTCGATGAAGAACGCCTCCAGGATGAAGGCCACAAAGATACTAGGGAGGAGGGCAGACAGGATCAGGGGGAGGGGCCAGGTTTATATAGCTCTAAAGTGCTTTACATCATTAGAGGTGATGACGTCATCATGAATCTTACTTCATGATGATGATGACTACCACAATGTGGAAGAGGATGAAGAATATCCTTGCTGAAACATGAGTGACAGCGGTGAAGCCTCTAGCCAAGAGTGGGGGCGGAGTCAAGGACATGACAAACACATAACATGCTACGTAACCCACACAATGCAGAAATAATAAATATTATTATTAATGATGTTTTAAAATAAGCGATGTGTTCAGTTTGCTGTGGAGGAGTAATCCTTAAAGTAAAGTCATTTTTGTGGTGTTTATTTGAGGATATCATGCCACTGGTTGACGACAGTGAGCTCCAACAGCAGGATGAAAGAGGACACAACGTCGTTGAAGTTGTTCTTGCAGTAGTTGTTGTGGGCGAAGTCCGAGCCGTTCAGCAGGACGTTCCCACAGAACTGACGCTCAGGATCAACCGAGTCACCACCAAAATACTGAACCTTCCCTTTAAACAGCTCCATCCCCACCATCGCAAAGATATAATACACCACCTGCAGGGAGGGAGCGAGGGAGTGAGAGTGAGGGAGCGAGGGAGTGAGAGTGATGGAGTGAGAGTGAGGGAGCGAGTGTGAGGGAGGGAGTGAGAGTGAGGGAGCAAGGGAGTGAGAGTGAGGGAGGGAGGGAGAGTGAGGGAGTGAGTGTGAAGGAGGGAGTGAGAGTGAGGGAGGGAGTGAGAGTGAGGGAGCGAGGGAGGGAGGGAGTGAGAGTGAGGGAGCAAGGGAGTGAGAGTGAGGGAGTGAGTGGGAGGGAGGGAGCGTGGAAGTGAGAGTGAGGGAGTGAGAGGGAGGGAGGGGAGGGAGTGAGAGTGAGGGAGTGAGAGTGAGTGAGAGCATGGAGAGAGTGAGAGAGAAACAGAGAGAGAGTGAGGGAGTAAGGGAGGGAGTGAGAGAGAAAGGAAGTGAGTGAGTAAGTAAGGGAGGGAGTGAGAGAGAAAGGGAGTGAGAGAGTGAGTGAGTGCATGGAGAGAGTGAGAAAGGGAGGGAATGAGTGAATGAGTGAGTAAGGGAGGGAGTGAGTGAGTGAGTAAGGGAGGGAGTGAGAGAGTGAGTGAGTGAGTAAGGGAGGGAGGGAGTGAGTGAGTGAGTAAGGGAGGGAGGGAGTGAGTAAGGGAGGGAGTGAGTGAGTGAGTGAGTGAGTGAGGGAGGGAGGGAGTGAGAGAGAGTTTGGGAATCACACACGCACCAGAATGAGCTGCCCGAATGTCAGCATGGGAGCACCGATCTTAATCAGAGTGTTAATGATCGCTTGGAACCTGCCAGTAACACACACACACAGATACACACACACACACACACACACACACACACACACACACAGATACACACAGATACACACATACACACACACACAGATACACACACACACACACACACACACACAGATACACACACACACAGATACACACACACACACACACAGATACACACACACACACACACAGATACACACACACACACACACCACACACAGATACACACACAGACACACACACAGATAGGCAAACTCTAAATCAACTCAAACAGTATAAAAAAAATTATAATTTTTTGTAAAATAAAATTACAAACTCAGCTATCAGTGCTAAAAATACACTAATAATATTACATAATAATAAATATCACAGCATTTCACAAAACTACCACACACACAAACACGCAGATACACAGACACACACACACAGATACACAGACACACGCACGCACACACAGATACACACACGCACACTCACAGATACACACACACACATGCACACACCTGGGGATGGTGTCGACGACGCGGATGAGTCTGAGCACTCTGAGGATGAAGACGATGTCAAGAATCTGACGGCTCGTGTAACCTCCAGCTACAGGAACAAAGGAAACCTCGTCACTACAGCGCCATGTCGCCATGGCAGCTCCACGCTAAACTGGTGCTATAAGCTGCTATAGTGTGTTAGCTACGTTAGCCTCACAGCTGCACTGTAATTCTGAAGACGAGAACTTCACACACTGACCCCTGCGAGTTATTTACAGATAAACACAGAACTTCAGGAGATTATAGTTTCACTGACGCATCAGGCAGGAGTTAAACAGACTGTGCTAATGCACTTCATTCCAGCAACGGTGTGTGTGTGTGTGTGTGTGTGTGTGTGTGTCACACACACACACACACACATGTCCTAAAGTTTCGCCACAACTACTACCAGCGGTCGTCTCCAGAGACAATGATGATCGTGTCAAACCTGAGAAAAAGAGCAAAAACATTAAAAACATTTATATTCACACACACACACACACACACACACACATATTCTGAATGTGGTTTGAAATGCATTCACAGAGGCCGGTTGTTATACACTCCTGAACAAAATCTTAAGACCAGGGAAAATATTACAAGTATTCACACTTCGCACTGGTGGATCGTAA
>CM074958.1:22329574-22338306 GCA_037577455.1 Pangasius macronema | reverse complement strand
TTTTCTACGCGGCACAGTGGAGGAGGCTCCATCATGATCTGGGTGCTTTTTCCTTCAATGGGAAAATGGAGCTTCAGAAGAGCGAATACTAGGAATGTTTCCCCCGGTCTTAAGATTTTGTTCAGAACATTTTCAAAATCATGTTAAAACATTAATTTGATTTACTCATGAAAATCTCCCAGCACCAACTCCTACGATGATTATTTTCCTATAACAGCAAGTCCCCAAGTGGTTTATTCCTCTTATACCACAGCAATCTACGAATTATGACGATTTTTTTAAATTAAACATCGTCACATTTTTCAGTTTATAGTTATATTCAGTGTTGTGGAAACAAGTTAGTTCCTGTTCTTTCTTACATTACAGCAGCCGTAACCAGTCGTTTTCCTCACCAGACCTTAATTTTCCTCCTTCTTGACGCTAATAAGACCAAAAAACACGGCAAAGGAGCGTAAACTCCTCAGTCCTGAAGATCTCCGAAAACTTAAAGTCATAGCTTTACCTCTGACGCTGGAGACTCCTTCCACGAATGTTAAATAAATAAATAAACAAACATCTCCTTACAGACTTTACAATAAACTTCCCAATGACAAAGATAATGTGAAGCAACCACTATACAAGTGGCAGTGAATTTGCTGTTGCTATAGAAACGATACGTATTAATGTAAACCTGCGCTACTGTCAGAGCTGCCGTTATAGAAAACTAATCAACACCTTCTGACCAATCAGAGTCCAGAATTGAAGAGCAATGTGGTGTGAAACAGTTTACTACAGAATGACTATAATACTGTATTTTTAAAAAAGGCTACGTTCTGTCGTTCCCTCTCTCCTCTGACTGACGGTCTGACTCGGTCCGACAAGACAGAACATCTGTCTAAGGTGACGTCTAACAGGAGTGTATCCTTGTACTCAAATACAGAGATGAGACTGCAGCTTTGGGATTAGTGTGCTCATGAGTCATGTCTAAAAGCTAAAGAACGGGTTCTGCTTATTCACACACACACTCGTTAAAACTAAAACGCACGATTACGAGACTCGAAAACATCGAGCCGTACCTGATACACAGGAATTTATACGAGAGCATCCTGTAACGTCCAAAACATCTGCTCGTACGCCGCCACCGTTCAGGGCACGCAAGCAGGCAGCTACGCAATCACACACACAACGCAGAGGTTTCATGTTTTAGTCTTCATCAGAGGAAAACTGCACTGCTTCATATTCCTGATCAACACACACCTTCAACTGGGACTGAGATTATAAAACACACATTCCTGTTGTTACTGCTTACACACCATGCATGGAAAAAAGGGCACTATGGGATGGGCAGGTGGTCCAAAAGTGCACACACACACACACACACACACACACGGGTACAGTACTGAGGTCTGCCGGGGGTCGGGTTGTGCAGCTGCGTCTCCCATTGATGTGAGGAATAAAGCAGATGGGCCTAAAACAACCCAAGAGAAAACACACACACACACACACACACACACACACACACACACACACACCAGTTGAGTCTCTACTTGGTCCATAAAGACCCCCGAGCTAAACAGTGAGAGTTTAAACATGTAATATTCTTATTGTTATTATTCTTACTTACAACTGTAAGTGTTTTACTTACAAAAGCAAGTGTATCGTACACTTCTACAGAGCTGTGTGCTGGACTCTTCCTTCCTGTCAGTCATGTGATCAGACCTGCGATCAGACCTGCGATCAGACCTGCGATCAGACCTGCCAACCCTGAAGAGGAATAAGACCTAGCTGACCCGCTGAGGGGACGCCGTAAAACCACAACACGCTATCAGTATAGTCCTTTCACTAATCACCTGTGTACGGTAGAAACTGGAGTGTGTGTGTGTGTGTGTGTGTGTGTGTGTGTGTGTGTGTGTGTGTGTGTGTGCAGGGTTTACTTTCTTTCTTCCTGTTCTGAGAAAAAGATGTTCTGTACAACAATTAATAAAGTGTGCATGTGAACTTTTTTAGTGTCTCCATCACTAAAACTAAACGATTCTACTGCAGCGGATCTGACCGAGCTGTTGAACGCATCTACACCATACAGCTAAAAGTATGTGCACCCCTGACCTTCACACCCATGTGTGCTTCTTCCTCAAACTGGTTTAAACCACACAGTTGTACAGAGCGTCTGTGTGCTGTAGCGTTACAGTTTCCCTTCACCGGAACTAAGAGGCTCAAACCTGTTCCAGCATGACGATGCTCCTGTGCACAAAGCGAGCTCCATGAAGACATGGTGTGTGAAGGTTGGANTCACTAACGCTCCTGTAGCTGAATGAACACAAATCCCCACAGCCTCGCTCCAACATCTAGTGGAAAGACTTCACAGAGAGAGTGGAGATTATTAACAGCAAAAGGTAATAAAGGCATTCATTAAGGGTTCTTATCTTACAAAAAACGTTCTACTGATACCTCCAGAGGAAGGACAAAAGAACCGTAAGAGTGCTACATTTTATAGAGAAACTCAGCTTTAGAGATTAAAACAGACATTCCTCGAGGGTTCATTAAGGGTTCTTATCTGACACAAAAAGTTCTCCTTGGAACCCGTTCTCCAGAGGGATGACAGAAGAACCCGTAAGAGTTCTCCATTTTTAAGAGTGTAGCTCCTCTGTGCTCAGGAAAGATAAACAAGAACAAAATTCCTGAAATGTCAACATGTCAGAAAACACATTCTAACAGTCAGAGCATCTTAATCATCAAATGAACTGAAACAAACAAACATCTAATTTTCATTGTATTTAACTCAAAGTCAGCTGAAAACTTGGCCACTGTCCAGAATCGGACGAAACCACAAAGACAACCACGACTGCAATTACACTTTTGCAGCCTATATAAAAAAAACAAAAACAAACCCTCATGTGTCATAAACGATGAACAAACACAAATACACTTCCACATCCCAGGATTCGATTCGCTCGCTTGTAAGTCACAGTGGATAAAAGCATCCGGCAAACGCAGAAATGCAAATCAATAAAAGCTTCATTAATACAACGCCTCAGAAACCAGTGTGTGTGTGTGTGTGTGTGTGTGTGTGTGTGTGTGTGGACCAAAATGGAGACTCAGGCTTTTTCTTTTCTTTCTTTTTTTTTTTTTTTACAGAGGGAATCTGTCTGTCTGCATTTTCATCCATTACCTCTGAACACTGCTCGTTTCCGCATGGCGCTTCTGCTTAAGTCATCATGGCATTCCGACTGTAATCGCACTCCACAAAAGAAAGAAAACACACACACACACACACACACACACACACACCAGCAGAAATCAGACATACAGCCAAAAGTCAGTCAGACGAATTCATGTTCTTGCAATTGCACGCGTTTTCATGTCCTGAGCTTCACGTCCTGTAGGTCACGTTACTGTGTTCACGTGCAGTCAGACGCCTTTACGCAACATTTTCCAGGCCGTCTGTAGAATTAAGAGTTAACAGGATGGTGAATTGAAGCAGAGTTAAATGATTACTTTCCTACAACAGCACATTCCCAAGTGTTTTATTCCACTTATACCACAGCAATATACCAATAATTACAATGTTTACTGTATTAATGAGCGGCATATCGCGTATTTTATCCATTCATACTTACACAGTCCACAGTACAATGAGCTGTTACTATGGAAACGATAAAGCATTAGAACGAACCTGCCGTTATAGAAAATTAATCAACACCTTCTGACCAATCACAGTCAGAGTTATAAAAGATGTCGGTCTATTGCTAGTGATATCACACACACACACCAACGGCAGGAAACAAACCAACACACCGTCGAAAAAAACAGAATTAAAAATGGTTTTGTAGTCAAAACTTCAATCAACACGTCCATTCGGAAAAATAAACCAGTTCTGTTGAGCAATTTTCAACTATTTACCTAAGAAATGCAAAGCTTTAAGGCCTGGGTGAAAATGTGAAAATTAAAGCAGCAGTCTGTACTATGTAGAGCCCTCTGCTGGCGGTGAGTTGAATTACAATAAAAAAAAATTGCAACAAAAACAGTCACTTGCCATCCCTCCACCCAACCTCACTCCTTCTGCTGAAACATACGAATGCCTCGAGTTGCTCATTAAGGAGCTTAAACTGGGGGAGGAGCTTATTTAAGGGCCAGAAAAAAAACAGAAGCCTGAAAAGAAAATAAATATCCAGATCCACTGCATTGCAATAAAGCAAATATGTTTTTCTGATGTATCTTATTAAAGATATATGATTGTTACGTGTCTATAAACACTTTAGTTTTTTTACAAACTGCTCCTTTAATGGTTCCTACACATGAACAAAATAAATTTAAATAAATTTAGTAAGGAGCGTTCGTTAGTCACTCAAATGTACTTGTCTCAGACATGATCAGTAAAAGATTGGCCAATGATGCGAGATGAAAGGGAACAGTTGAACTCACACATTTACACAAAATTAAATTAAATTAAAAAAAATGCAATGCTACATTATGTTATCAAACTAGCAGCGATAAAATGTCTTCACGTTGCGATAACCAACCGCCAGTTAAACAGATTTGATATTTATATTATATTAAACCAATTAATGGAAGCCACTCAAATCTGTATTTATATATTTTTAAGGAGAAATAAGTAGATTTTTATCCAGATCGTTCCACCTTTAATCTTTGGAGGAAGGAGAAATAAGATTAGCGAGTCTCCTTCTAGGCACAACGTTAACCTCGATTCAAATCGTATAACTGTCGGAGAGTCGCTGCGGTTTTATATACGGATTAAACTGTCAAGTCCCATTTATTTCACTTACACACCAATTTACTGAACAGTTTGTGAAACTCGGTTGTTTCATGTTCAAGCAAAACCAAAACAAATCCATAATTAATACAAATAAGACTAGCCTAGCGTTCAACCGTTCTTCAACCGTTTAGTTGCCATTTTGTCGTTTTCAGCACTCTTTGAGCTTTGCCTTTTATGGAATTCTGTGGGTGTGGCTAAACATAAAATCAGCCATGTCTTGAATGCACAGCTGTTTGGCATTTATTATTTATTATTTTGTAAATGTGGCCATAATTTTTAGTTCAGTTTGACCAGGAAAACATTTACACACAACTTTATGAAAAGACCGATAAACGAGGACCATAAATAAATAAATAAATAAATAAATAAATAACTTGTTTGTCTTGAAAAGGAGGCTACTGATCTACTATAAAATATTTTTTTTTGCCTCATCATACAATACTTTTTCAGATTCATTTCATATTTTGTTTCATTTGAATCCCAGCCTGTAAGGAGTCACACCTCCTTCTCTATTTTCATATTTTTAGTTTTAATTTAGTTTTTAATTATTTGTTATGTTCTATTTTTTTATTTAAGCTTTTCTTGTATCGAATGCTACATCTTTTGCCATTTATTCTTTTTACCATTTTGTATAATTGTCATTTTATGAAGCATTTTGAACTGCTTTTTGTATCACAGGTGCTATATAAATAATAATGATGATCACGATGGATATTATTATTATTATTATTATTATTATTATCATCATGATGATATGGCATCGCACCGATACATCGCCCCACCTCTGTCATTCTCTTCGTTTCTCCACGTTAAAAGAAGCCCAGAAGAACTTCTCACCTTGACACTAGTTGCTCTAACTGACAGAAATACGAGTCATGTTTCTCACACACTCCCCTCCTCCCCGGGCTTCAGAAGAACGAGGCCACACAGGACGTGTTCTGATTACGGCCATGATTTCAGACCTTGTGTGGTTTTACCCTCCCATCCGTGAAGCCATTTTAATCCTAATACTCTGATATAACTCTAAGCCTGGAAGCGTGGAGCTCCGTGTCAGGCACCGAGCTGTTGTCGCGAGTCAAAAGGTGCAGGAAGGTGGTTTCCCATGAGGCTACATGCATGGGAACAGCTTGGTTCCTTCACCTCTTAGTTTCACGTGACGGTGTGTTTCTTTCACCTCGTGTGCACCCTTTCGTCGAGCATGCGACCCATTTTTCTTTCAATAAGCTGAAATCTGAGTATGACGCTAAACGTAACACGTTTAGAAAAAGGATCTGAGGTCGGGAACCTTGAAAGGAACCTTGATGGAACTACATTAGAATATATTACATTATAGATAGACAGGTAGAGAGATATTGATGATGTGTTGATGAATGATGGACCTGGTGATGCAAACATTCAACACCAAACATCACCAAGCATCACTGCATGCCTACAGGTGCTGAAAGAAATCCCATTTCATCCAGCATGTGGAGTTTTTTTGGTTAAACTGCACCATGACAGCAGCAGCAGCAGCAGCAGCTATTGATCCACCTTTACAGGGTGCAACAGCTCCCAGTCCAGCACACATGAAGCCCAGGAACCCATGCATGACCTGGATCACGACCTGCTATGAACCATGCATATGTTAGTACCCCCTCAGATGTCATAACAGAGGTGAGGGTGTGAAGAAATCCACCTCTTCCAGACCCAGATCCAGATCCATTTCCATGGAATTAGGGATGAGAGCAGATGAACAATAGAAGAGGATGGATGCATTGAAGCAGACACACGCCACTGCTTTTCTTCTACTAAAAATAAACAACTCGCAGCTTGAATGAACTCGTCATCAAACAAAACCTTTAAACACACTCATAAACTCACCTTAAGCGCGAAAAAAAGAGGAAGATAAACCCGAGGATGCTGGATGTTCCCTATAAACCGACTTCAGAGCCTTGGCTTTGGGCAGCAACAAACTGGCTTATTGAAGCCTTGCTGCATTGGGACTCTTCATTCTCAGCGACCTGAGGGGGGGATCGACAACACAACACATTTGTTTACATGAACATCACACATTTATCCATAAGTATCGAATCCACAATTAACGACTAATACATATACTAACCACTACACACACTTGCTATTTTGCTAAACCTATAGTGACTAGGTTTAGGGTTATTTTCCAAAATGAGTCTCCCCTACATCTCACAATCCCGCCGTCCGCCTTTTTTCTTAAAGGGCCCGCACACATTTTCCACTCAGATCTCAATATAACGTTTTTTTTTATTATTATAACTTTCCATACTTTCAAGCTTTTCTTTTATTTTTACAGTTGGGTATTTATTTAAGCTTAAAGTGTAGATCCTTCAAGTTTATAGGTCACTATAAGTGACTGTAAGTCAATTTCACAATAATGTAATGTAGTAGAAGTTTTTCTGTAACTGTTACTTTAACTGTGTAGAATTAACTCTGTAATTATCATCTTAATAAATCTGTCAATCAATCCTCTAACTCAGAGTTTAACAGTTAAATGAGTTTTGAAGATGAAAGAGAGAGTCTAAGATGAGGGGTTAATCTGGAGAAGGATGGAGGGACTAGAGCAAATAGAACATGGATGAATGGATGGATGGATGGATAAATGAGGTAGAAATAAATGCTGGAGGGATAGCGAGAAAGTACAGGAGGACAGATGGATAGATGGAGGAATAGTGAGCAGATGGATTCATTCGTTTTCACCCAGATGAGGATGGGTTCCCTTTTGAGTCCGGTTCCTCTCAAGGTTTCTTCAATGATGTCTCAGGGAGGTTTTCCTCACCACCGTCGCCTCTGGCTCCATCATTAGGGATAAATTTATAAATTTATAAGTTTAAAACTTACATCCTGAATTTATTTATTTCTGGATGGATGGATGAGGGAAAGTAAACAGTTAAACAATGGAAAGATGAGTGAATAGTTTATGAGCATGTAAAGGTGATCAGTGGACAGAAAAGACAGAGCAGGATGGATGGAATGATAAGCAGGTAGAGATGGATGGATGGATGGATGGATGGATGGATGGGACCATGATAAGGAACATGATGAATAGATGGATGGACAAAATGATAGTAAACAATTAATGGACGGGTGGATGGATGGATGGAGAAGAGTGAGCAGATAGAACATTGATAGATGGTTGGATCATAAAAGGAATAGGATGGATGGAAGAATGGATGGATGGAAGAATAGATGGCAGTATAGTGAGCAGGTAATGGATAAAGAGAGAGAGATGTATGGATGTGTGGAGAGGAAGATAGTGACCAGGCGATGGATGGATGGATGAGGTAGAATTAGACAGATGAGCAGGTAAAAGATGATGAGGAAGTAATGAAGGATGGATGGAGAACAGTGAGCAGGTAGAACATGGATGGATGGATGGATGAATGAAGGATAGACAGATGGATACATGGATGGATGAGGTAGAAATGGATGGATAAGCAAGTAAAAGATGATCTGTGGAAGGATGATGAGGAAGTAATGAAGGATGGATGGATGGATGGATGGATGAGGGAAATGCAGAGTGATGAACAGGTAAAAGATGATCTATAATCTATGAGAGAGAAGGAGAGTAAGAAGATGTAGAAGGATGGATGGATGGAGGGATTAAAATCAAAGTATAAAATCCGGGCGATAAATCTCATTTTATTTAACATTTTAATCTTAAGATTCTCACCGAGTTCCAAGTTCCCGACTTTCCATTTCTCTTGTTTCATAAAACCGCATGAAGTCTGGACCTCAGAACATTCCGGGAATGTTTTTTTTTTCCCAGACACGGCCCTGTTTTTTTTTCTCCAGTGTACATTTTTATGATATTTTCCTTATCACTAAGAGAACGTTCCCTGGAGGGGCGTAAAACTAGTTCCCAGAGAACGTTATGTTGTTGTAAGCACGAAACCGTGGCAGAAGATCACGGAGATCACGGTGAGAAGCCGCTCTCACGCATGACTGAGGGATGTTCCAGCGCTGC
>CM074958.1:22324574-22327074 GCA_037577455.1 Pangasius macronema | reverse complement strand
CTAAGATCATTAATTATAGAATTAATTAACTCTAAATCTATTTTAAAAATGACTACAAATGATAAATTGATAAATAAATAAAGATAAACGCAGCTCCAGTAAGTAGGAGCAGGCAGATTAAACATGTTTAATAAATCCAAACTGCTTTTCTTTCCTGCACTGTTCCTCTCTGTTCTCTACTCACTGATGTTCTGTCCTCTTGTCCCAGATTTTATATCAGTACAATAAAAGCTGCAAACTTATTTTTAGCTCATGGACATTTGAAATAAGACATGGAATAATAATAATAATAAAAAAAAATTATTATTTCTGCTGAATTTCTGCTTCACATTTTTAATAAACATTTATTTCACTTTCTGATGTTAATCACAGACTCAGTAATTTTTCATATCCAGAAACCACAACGCTACAAAACCTTTATTCCCAATTATTATTATCACATGAGACACGCCCCAATTTACACATGCGTACATCTAATTTACATGAAACATGCCCAGATCATCTTCATTTACATCTCATTTACATGAGACATGCTCGATTTTTACCCTAATTTACGTTTAATTTACATAAGACACGGCCCAACTTCCCCTCACACACTGTTTATCATTTAATCCTCATATACATCTCATTTACATAAGACACACCCCAATCTAATCCTCATATACAGCTAATTTACATAAGACACACCCCAATCTAATCCTCATATACATCTAATTTACATAAGACACACCCCAATCTAATCCTCATATACATCTAATTTACATGAGACACACCCCAATCTAATCCTCATATACATCTAATTTACATAAGACACACCCAATTAATCATCATATATGTCTAATTTACATAAGACACACCCCAATTTATTCTCATATACATCTAATTTACATGAGACAAACCCCAATCTAATCCTCATATATATCTAATTTACATAAGACACACCCCAATCAAATCCTCGTATACATCTAATTTACATAAGACACACCCCAATCTAATCATCATATACATCTCATTTACATAAGACACACCCCATTCTAATCCTCATATACATCTAATTTACATAAGACACACCCCAATCTAATCATCATATACATCTAATTTACATAAGACACACCCCAATCTAATCCTCATAAACATCTCATTTACATTAGACACACCCAGTCTAATCCTCATAAACATCTCATTTACATTAGACATGCCCCAGTTTAATCCTTATGTACATCTAATTTACATTAGACACACCCAGTCTATAATCCTCATATCCATCACCTTATAAGGTGATACATTTATCACCTTAATCCTCATATACATCCCAATCCCATTAAATTATGAAACACCCCAATCTAATCCTCATATATGTCTGATTTGCACGAGACACACCCCAATGTATCCTAATATACATCTAATTTACATGAGACATTCGACATTTGACATTTACATGAGACATACTGTTTACGTCCTGAATACAGAAACCAAAAGGAATTAAGCAGAGCAGCAAAATGACTAAAATCGTGTTTAAGTGTTGAAGAAGTGATGAAATCATATAACCTCGACAGATGTGCGATGAGCTCAAAGCCTATTAATTAGTGCACTAATGAGCTAAAGCCGGCCAAATGTTAAACTCCTGACAGGTTCTACATGTTACTACACACAGTCATATTAAAACAGGTTCTTATTATTAATTAAGGGTTCTTCGCTTGCAGGAGAAAAAGGTTTACTGATTAGAAAATAATTTGTTGTGTGCTTCTAACTGGAATATTTAAAGGTTCCTCCAGAAGGACAATCTAAGAACCTTTAAGAAACCTTTTTTAAGATATGTGGAAATGTTGAAATGGGTGGAAATTTGTGTTTATATGATCTTTAAACACTTTAGTTAACACTTTAAAGACTTTAAATATTTTTAGAACAGTAAAAGTTGGACTTAAAAGCAAGGCATGGTGAACACTTTTACTTTAATAGATTACGATTAAGCTAGCATAAGATACCTAAAAACCAAAACCAAAAACAAACGTCTTTTCACTAGCTTTCTGTGAACTGCCTGGATGTGAGCGGCACTATCTCTGGCTGAAGTTTGGATGTCAGTGGTTTTGCTCACGGTGAGGTGATGTGGTTAAACGCACCTCAGCTCTAAAGTGAAACCATATGAGCGGCGTTGCATAAATCTTAATTACTAACCTGGAGGGGACGTGCGATGGAAAGTTTCTGGGAACCGGATCGTGAGGGTGGGCTGCTCTTCACATGTAAAACTCACTATTTAAACATCATTAAAAACCATTAGGTGTTTCTACAAGGCGTGAGTGCATAGAACTGTGTAATGTGTTCACGCTGAAGAACGAGTACAACCGCAGTACAGGAGAAAGAGACGGATGACAGACAGCGTTCCTCAACGTGGTGTTGAGAGACACAGACTTTATTGGATTTTATTGAAGTGAAGTGACTTTGTGGCCAAGTGTGGTGACCCATACTCAGAATTTGTGCTCTGCATTTAACCCATCCAAGT
>CM074958.1:22223966-22236868 GCA_037577455.1 Pangasius macronema | reverse complement strand
GATGGGTTAAATGCAGAGCACAAATTCTGAGTATGGGTCACCACACTTGGCCACAAAGTCACTTCACTTCACTTCTTGTTTGTGCTTAGAGTCGTTATCGCTGTATATAATTCAGTATCACCACATGATCAGAAAAGCAGCAACTAAAACAGCATAAATGCATCGTTCATCATCACGTTTATTCACTGCTGCTGAACCTTTTATTCATTTATTCTGCAGGATTCTGGCGTAAACAGCAGCGCACGTTTTATTGTTTATTTTAAATAAATTGCCTTAAATACGGCCACCGTGTGCTGAAACATTCCCGCTCGTAAGAAAGGGCTTGTTTTACATGTGATTGCTGTCGGAGAATCTCGGGGATTTTAGTCCCATCCTTCCTGAGCAGTAGAGAGAAATATCCCGTCTGAGTGGGAATATTCACACTTTCTTTTCTCCGTATAAAAAACTCCAGGAAGCACTCACTCTTTGCTCTGTATTTTCTAACGAAAGAGTTTAAAACACAGAATACAATAAAATCCAGACCTTTAAAAACTCTGAAGTCTTTGTTGCTCTTGTAACAGAAATTCGCCGTTGATTACAATTTTTAATTTTCATTAAAGAATGATGCATCGTACATTTTATCCATTTATAGTTACATTAAATGTAATGGAATGTACAGGAAACAACCTGTTTCTCGCTTACGTTACAGCAGCTATAAACAGTCGTTCTCTCACCAGCCTCTCTCTTTTCTTCTCTCTCTTCATCCTGAAGATGTCGGAAAATCATTTCAATGTCGAAGTGGAGACTGACAATGCCTCGGGACTGTGACCTCTGAGGAAGGTATTTACAATTTGTAGAGGTAACAAAATATCACGGATCTTTTAAATCATTTTATTATCAGCGCTGTACACGTCCCTGTGAATGAGCTGTTACTATAGAAACCGTAGCGTACGAGAACGAGCGTGTTAATATAACCCTGCGATTTGCAGCTGCGCTGCTGTCAGAGAATTCATCACCACCTTCTGACCAATCAGAACGCAGACTTTAGAGATCTGTAGCAGTGTGAGCGTTGTTCTAAATGTTAAACGCCCTCTCCACAGGACGCCCTGAGATCCTTCGACTTCCTGAACAACAGGAACAGCGTGGTGGGACCGTCGGAGCTCAAACACACCGCGGAGGATCTTCAGCTGGAGACGCCGCGGCTGGAGCTCATCACTGTACAGAAGCGCAGGGAGATCAGGTGCCACGTTGCTGTTTACGCCGGCTAACCTCATCATCATAACTATTTTCCTCCTGTCACTGTTTATCGGTCTCTGATTCAATTATTCATGCCCTTGATGCACTGATTTTTAGGGACAAGGAAGAGGATGATGAAGAGGAAGAGCAGTTCCACTTCAGTCTCAGAAACTTTAAATGTATCGCAGTGTTAGGACGCGGCCATTTCGGAAAGGTACCTCTTAAAATTACACGGTGTTTAATGCTGTCTTTCTTCCTTTCTTTCTATCGTCCACGTTCCTTTTTCTGTCTGTTCTTCCTGTTTTATGCATCTGTTCTTGCTTACATTCTTCTTTCATCCAGATGTTCCTTCTTTTCTTTATCTGATTGTTAGTTCATTTTTTCTTTCCTTTCTTTCATTCACATGTTCATCCCAGATTCTGCTGCGTGATTTCTCACGCCACATCCCCTCTTCTTTTTCCCTTTATTTATTTATTTGCAGTGTTTGAGTAGTTTGCGATGCCTTTCCCACTCGGCTGTGTCTCACTCCACAGGTTTTATTAGCCGAGTACAGCATCACAGGAGAAATGTTCGCCATCAAGGCTCTAAAGAAAGGAGACATCGTGGCTCGTGATGAAGTTGACAGGTGCGGGATAAACGTGTATTATTTTTGAGGTTGTGAGATGAAGGTTTGTGATTGGTTGCGATGCTGAAGTTGGGAGTGTCATCCGTGCAGCCTGATGTGCGAGAAGAGGATCTTCGAGACGGTGAACAGCGTTCGGCACCCGTTCCTCGTCAACCTGTTCGCCTGCTTCCAGACCAAAGAGCACGTGTGTTTTGTGATGGAGTACCGTCGTCCTCCTCTGGAGTACTACGTGTAGGTGCGGCTGCAGAAGAGTCTTGGTGCGCGGTACACTCACGATTTGTGGTCCCTAAGCGTGGATCATACTCAGGGTCAAAAACCTGCAGTGTTACCTGGGAAAGGTTCCGTGTACTTAGACTCGGGTCTCCACTTTATTAAGATCACGTGTTTCTGGTCTCCACTTTATTAAGATCACGTGTGCCAGATTTTCTCCAGTAGAAGTGTCTGAGACAGAGGGTTCTCAATAACATCTAGACCACTGCCTTTAAACACAAACACTCCCCTTTAAACCTGAAAAAAATGGTGTTTTTTTTTCTTTGCTGTAATAAATAATACAATGTAAAGAATTTAAAAATGAAAACATAAAAAGACTAATAAGTTTAGTACTATATTGCCCATATATTCCTGTATGAATAGTCCAAGCTGTAATGATCACATTAATCAACTGGTTTAATTTAACAAAATGGTTTCCACACTCATTATTCAGCAGCAAACAGAATAGCACTTGATCCAGCACAGCTTGTTATTCTGCTTTCTCCTGCAAACAACTTAAAGAAGCCACGAGATATTAAATCAAGGTGATGAAACAGTAATGTGTGTGCAGGAGGTAGGAGATCTTGTCACACTTTTAATTCTCTGTTTTGAAGAATAAGCTGACCAAGCACTCACCTACTACACCTAAGCTCATATTAAGTTAACTCATAATTGTATCCCAGTTAATCCAGCTGAACACAATGCTAAACCGGACGCTATAAGCTTTTCTTACTTGTTAGCCTCGTTAGCTTTGTAACTCATAAGTTCACTTGTTTTTGTCGCATTTCCTCTGGCAGGTTTTACGCAGCTTGCGTCGCCTTGGGCTTGCAGTTTTTACACGAGCACAGGATTGTGTACAGGTATAAAAACATTCACGTACATGTCCACACAGTTACGGCAAGTTTAATGCGTATTTCCTGTGGAGGATGTGAGCGTGGAAATGACTGTAGTGAAATGTAACCTGCAGAGATCTGAAGCTGGATAATTTACTGCTGGACACGGAGGGTTACGTGAAAATCGCAGACTTCGGTCTTTGTAAAGAAGGTGAGAGAGATTGTGGCTTTATTCACTCAACACGGATCATTTCAATTCAGACTTGACTAGCTAGTCACCATCAATGCTGTGTGTGTGTGTGTGTGTGTCAGGAATGGGCTTCCAGGATCGGACGAGTACTTTCTGTGGTACTCCAGAGTTCCTGGCCCCCGAGGTGCTAACGGAGACGTCATACACCCGAGCTGTTGACTGGTGGGGGCTCGGAGTGCTCATCTTCGAGATGCTGGTCGGCGAGGTGAGGCTTTTCACACACACACACACACACACTCCATATACTGCGGTTATCGTAAAATAATCAATGATGGGTGTGATGAAGCAGAGTTACCGTTACCCCTCTGAATTTAACTCTTTTCCTCTAACAGCACGTCCCCAAGTGTTTTATTCCTCTTACACCACAGCAATTTACCAACTATTACACTTTTTATTTCTGTGGATGAGCTGTTACTATAGAAACGATAACTTTTAGCACAAGTGCATTAATATAAACCTGCGCTCCTGTCAGAGCTGCTGTTATAGGAAACTAATCAACACCTTCTGACCAATCAGAGTCCAGAATTCAGCAGCGCTGTTGTAGAAATCATTATAATACAATAGACCTCTGCTTAGACCATCATGGCTAACACATGATCTAGATTGCTAACGGTCTGCTTTACTGCTAGCATTGCTAGCTAGCTAAATTAATGTTAGCCAAGTGACTCAAAGGTGAGTTCCTCAAACTGTTTTATTCGTAAAATATCTACCGTTTTTTCTTAAATTCACCAACATTGTATGACGGCCATTTTAAGAGCCGCGTAATAAAATGGGGCTTCTGATCGGTCACTCGTTCGTGTGGTTCCTTGCAGTCTCCGTTTCCCGGTGATGATGAAGAGGAGGTGTTCGACAGCATCGTGAACGACGAGGTGCGCTACCCGAGGTTCCTCTCCACGGAGGCCATCTCCATCATGAGGAGGGTGAGCGAGTGCTGCGAGCGTTACGCCTGTTCTCCACAGAGACCTGTACGCTGTGCACATTAGCACGATTAGCCGTAACCTTCGTGTGTATTTCGCGCAGTTGCTGAGGAGGAATCCCGAGCGGCGTCTGGGAGGAGGAGAGCGCGACGCCGAGGAGGTCAAGAAGCACCTGTTCTTCCGAGTGAGTGAATATCATTAACCCTTTCCGTGAAGGCGCTCATCACAGACTCCGGCGACATTTGAATTAAGAGCGTCTGTGCAAATGAGATCAGACACGCGAACGCAAATGGAGAGAAATTTCCCTGCAGCTGAACAGCGTGAGTCAGTCCGGGGACAGCGCTGGGTTTCAGCCTGAAGGACAGCTGCTGCTATCCCAGGAACACAACTCAGGGAAGGGATGGAGGGAGAGAAAGAAAACCTAGCAAGAAGAGAAAGAAAGGAAAAGAAAGAAGGAAAGAGGGAAAGAAAAGGTGAAGGAAGGAAATGGAAAGGGGTGAGCGAGAGGGACAAAGAAAGAGAAGGAAAGAGGGGTGGAAAGGAATGAGAGAGAAGGGAATGTAAAAATAAAGGGAAGGAGGAATGAGAGAACAAAAGGAGAAAGATAATGAAGGAGGGAATGAAAGGAAAGAAAAAGAATGAAGGACACAAAGGAAAGAGGAGGAATGAGAGAAAGGTAAGGAAGGAGGGTAAGAAAGGATGGAAGGAATGAAAGAAAGAAGGAAAGAGAAGGACAGAGAGAAAGAAAAGGTGAAGAAAGGAAATGGAAAGGGGTGAGCGAGAGAGAGAGAGAGAGAGAGGCAAAGAAAGAAGGAAGGAGGGGTGGAAAGGAAAGAGAGAGAAAGAAAGTGAAACGAGGGGAGAAATAAAGGAAAGAGGAGAACAAAAGGAGAAAGATAAGGAAGGAGGGTAAGAAAGGACATAAGGAGTGAAAGAGAAAGAAAGGGAAGTAAAAAGGAGAAATGAGAGAATGTAAGGAAAAGAAAGTAAAGGAAGGAAAGAAGAAAGCAAAGAGAAGGACAGAGAGAAAAGGTGAAGGAAGGAAATGGAAAGGGGTGAGAGGGAGAGAGAGACACAAAGAAAGAGAAGGAAGGAGGGGTGGAAAGGAAAGAGAAAGAAAGTGAAGGGAGGGGAGAAATAAAGGAAAGAGGAGGAATGAGAGAACAAAAGGAGAAAGATAATGGAGGAAAGGAAAGAAAAAGAATGAAGGGAAGGAAGGACACAAAGGAAAGAGGAGGAATGAGAGAGGAAGGAGAGAAGAAAGGAAAGAGAAGGACAGAGAGAAAGAAAAGGTGAAGGAAGGAAATGGACAGTGGTGAGAGAGGGAGAGAGAGAGGCAAAGAAAAAGAAAGAAGGAGGGGTGGAAAGGAAAGAAAAAGAAAGTGAAGGAAGGAGAGAAAGAAAAGGTGAAGGGAGGGGAGAAATAAAGGAAAGAAGAGGAATGAGAGAACAAAAGGAGAAAGATAATGAAAAAGATAATGAAAGGAAAGAAAAAGAATGAAGGGAAGGAAGGACACACAAAGGAAAGCGGATGAATGAGAGAAAGGTAAGGAAGGAAGAGAGAGAGCATGAATGAGAGAAAGGTAAGGAAGGAGAGAAAGGTAAGGAAGGAGAGAAAGGTAAGGAACGAGAGAAAGGTAAGGAACGAGAGAAAGGTAAGGAATGAGAGAAAGGTAAGGATTGAGAGAGAGAATGTGGTGTTTAAACCAGGAGGAACCTTCAGCAGAAGCGCTGAAGCACCTGAGCAGGGAAACGTGTGTAAGTGTTGAACATTAACCCTTGTTACTCCACCGTTCCCTCCTGCAGAACATCGACTGGAACGGACTGCTGGCGAAGAAGGTGAAGCCGCCGTTCCTGCCGACGATCCACGGAGCGAGCGACGTGAGCAATTTCGACGACGAGTTCACGTCGGAGGCTCCGGTGCTCACGCCTCCCCGAGAGCCACGCCCACTGAGCCGGGACGAGCAGGAGATGTTCGCCGACTTCGACTACATCGCTGACTGGTGTTAGCGACCGCGCGCGCACACGCCACGCACACTAGCTCACCCAGACCTCATTAACCACTGTGAACACGGCTCCGCTTCCACTTCCTGTTCCACTCTCGCACCCAGGGCGCTTTTACGCAAACTAGAACCTTCTAATCGAGGAGCGGCGTCCAGAAGGCGTTCAAGAAACTCGCTCTCTTTACGAAGGAGGAAAAGTGCGAGGCTCCAGGTTTAATCTCCAGAGCACGAGTCCCGCCTACTCACACCGCCTCTTCCTGAAAGGGGAGGAAACACTGAGATTTTAATGTTTCCACGGTAACAATATCGAATATGGTGATAAACGTGCCACTGCTTTACAGGAGTATATTTACCACTACAGGCTCCGCCTCCTTGTTCTTAACAGACACGACTGTCTTACTACAGCGTGATGACATGCTACGTATGCCACACGTCCTGATTTCGCTAAGACACGACACGTCAACTAGATATATTACGTTAAATTATCATCGAAATTCGCAAAGTTGATTAACAATAGCTGACGTAACATTCAAATCTGGCTCGTGGTTATAATTAAACGATAAAAATTCAAAGCTAACATTACCCAGCTACATTGCACGTTATAACAATTAGCCTAACTTTATGCTAGCTTGCTAGTGAATTCAGTTATAGATCAATTCCATAATATTTAGCCAAATGTTTGCTAGCTTTATAGTGAATTCGTCGTATAATAGTAACCCCGATGTTAATGTTAGCTACGCTGCATTACAACTTTTAACTTGTGGTCAAAATAATTTACCCAGCGTTACTTCAGTAGATCACTAGGTTAGCTAGTTTGCTAACACATTGCTAGAAGATCTGATTTTATATTTTTTTATTTACCTGTTTTAATAGTTAGCCTGTTGTTTTAATTACATGATGAATTTTGCCGAATGCTAGCCAGATTTGTTTAAATTACATGCAAAATAGTTGTGTGTATTTTCATAATATAATCATAATATGATAAGTTATTTACTAGTGCACTATATATAAATAATTTCTGAAAGTATGTGGGAAAGACGTCCCACAATGCACTGCAGCAGGCTGGCATCTGATTGATGTAACCTGGCAAACTTGGAGACTCTATAAAGCACCCACGCTAATACAGCAGTATGCTAGCTAGTAAATTTAGCTAGCTAGTACATAGCTACTACTGAAACATTAAAGTTGCGTGTTAGCTGGGTGATGTTAGTCCGGTGTGGCGTTTAGCTAGCTGGCTAGCTTAGCTAATGTCGCTAAGCTGTCGTGTTGGGTAATTAAACAGTATTTTATGGTTGTACACCTGAATTAACGTAACCTTGCTGTTGTTGACGCAGTCGCTTAACGAAATCAGGACGTAGATAAACGGATACAGCGACTCTGAAGTCACGGACAGAACGCGCCGCTGTGGGTCAATTCGCCGCGGCACGAAGCGATGAGTTTATTCTGGCTGGTGAAATGTGATGATTAATAGTGGAGGATATCGTATGTTGGAGCAGCTGTTGGCTAACGTAACGTTGTAAGCAAATATGGAAAACATTATAAAGTTTTCGATGATGATTATTATTATTACACTGTGAATGTTCACCGAGTCGGCGAGAATCATCATGTACGGGGTCGGGGGGGTCAAAACATTGTACAGAACAACAGATTGTCAATAAACGTAGCTCCATGAAATTCCGAAATAAACATCGTTTTGAGTCACGAAGCTTTCTGAGCACTGTTTACTGAATGAAACGAAGCACGGATTAAGACGTAAAGACCTGAAGATCATCCGTTTTTTTTATCTTCTCTGTGGAAAAAAACGGACCGTGTACAAGTTCTCCGTAGTTTTACGTCGTTTATTTCCACGTCGTAAAAAACTCCTCCTCCACGCGTATACGTAAATGTTGGAAAACGATCTTTTCTTCCAGAGTTTGGTTTTAGCCTCTGACAGAAACCCCAAACATTTTACTTGTGTTTACGCGTTTCCGCTTCCTCTCCCGCTCGATACGCAGCTCTTAACATTATTTGCGAAACGTTTGACGGAACCGTTTAAGGCGCGCCGTCGCCACCTGCTGGAGTGCGGACTTTCAAATCGTTTTCCTGTGAACAGAAAAAAAAAAAAACAAATAAAAACTGTTTGTGTGGATGGAGAGGTTTTCAAAAGTGTTCACGTACACACATTTTTCTGAGAAAACGCCGTTCCTGTGCGTGGAGAAGTTTTCCAAGATGCCACTCACACGGACGGAGACGTTTTCAAAAACGGCCTTCACGTGGACCGAGAGATTTCTGAAAAAGCAGTGCTTGCTTCGCTGCTGAAGATTTTTTCCAAAATGCTTTCCTCATGAACTGAGATGTTTTTCGAAAACGCCGTTCGTGTAGACGTCTTCAAAAAAACGTAAACGAGGGGTCCAAATGTGGGTGGGGTGTTAGATGTATAAACAACATTTAAAAAAAAAAAAGAAATAAATAGTTTAAAAAAATTGACCAGACGCTCGACGTGCTTTTCTGAAAAGCATTTATTGTTTTAAATTACTAAATACAATGCAAACACACTGAACAAAATAACTCACTCGTTTCCTACAAAAGAAAATGTTTACAGTATGAAATCGGCTTAGTTGCGTCCACCAGTTAAATTCTCGCGTGATTCCTGTACAGTAATATATACACACAAACGAAACGTGCTTTCTGAGCTCGGTTAGCGCTGAACCGTGGAATGTGTCTCCTGTATGCACTGTGGGTTAAACCTCCAAAAATCGCCACATCGGGGCAAAGAGCAAAACCTTCTCAATCAAATACAAAAGAAAACCAGAATAGAAAGAACAGTGTGAGAGTGTGTGTGTGTGTGTGTGTGTGTGTTCACAGCTGAGGCAGTTTATCCACTGGCGTGTCGAATTTGAAGTCTGGAGGGAAGAGATCGGCGGCTCGTGGGTAGATGAGACGGTACGACTGGCGGATGGTGACGTCAGCTACTCCGGCTATATCTCCGATTTCTATACAAGGGGAAAAAATCAATAAATCGTAAAGTTCCTCTACGGTTCTTCACAGCTTTCACATACAGCGGAGTGCAAATGTCATGTGACGGGATGGCGTGATGAGGCGGAGACTGAAGCTGATAATTTTCCTATAATAAGAGCGCATTCAGAGGTGTTCGATTCCCTCTTACGCCAATCTATTACAGGATCGTTTAGAGTTGCATTTAATGTCGTGGGATGTTATTCGCTTACGTTATAGCAGCTGTAAACAATCTTCTTTTCTCTCTTTTAAAGTTAATCAATCAAACAAAAACACACTGCCTGTGTAGCGTAAGCTCCTGTCCTGAAGACGTCGGAAAACTTACAGCTTTACCTCTAACACTGGAGACTCCTTCCATAAATGTTTATTTAACATCGCCTAACTTTATCAATGATCACACTTTTTTTTTTTTTTTTTTTATATCCAGTGGAGTGCAAGTCGTTGTGATCGAGCTGTTGCTATAGAAACGATAACGTATTAGAACGAGCTCGTTAATATAAACCCTGCGCTACTGTCAGAGCTGCCGTTATAGGAAACTAATAAACACCCTCTGACCAATCAGGATCCAGAACTCGGCAGCGCTGTGGTGTGGAAATGCCGCCTACTGGTTCGGTTCTTGGACCAGAGGAGAAGAACCTGTAAAATCAACAACCCTATGTACGGAGCCTCACCTTTCTGCGTCTTCTTCTCGGCCGAGGCCTGGGAGGCCATGTAGATGGCGGCGGCGGCGACGCTGATCGGGCTGCGTCCCGGGACCAGGTCGAGCTCCACGGCCTTCCTGGCGATGAAGGTGGCCGCCATCTGCACGTGCTTCGGCAGGCCCAGGTTGGAGCAGAAACGGGACATGAAGTCTCCGGTGGTGATGAGGTCCACGCTCGTCTCCAGAGCCTTCAGGATGAGCTTAAAGCAGCGGCCGATCTCCTTCTTGGAGATCCGGGACACGGCGCAGATCTCTGGACAAGGAGGAATTACAGACAGCCAACGTTAATGACGCTATAAAATACAATCAGAAGAAAATATCTATAAATATATATCTATTTTGCTAATTAGCTAATACAACAATGGCTGATTAGATTCAAGCCTCAAGACATAAAGATACAATATGAACAAACCACACGATTACGGAGGCTACCGTCAGATTTGTTGCCATGACAACAAATCGTATATGCGTTTTTACTTCCTCACGCTGTCTTTAGCCGAGCTAAAGAGCTTGAGCCACATTTTTGATTGCGTTAGACTCATCTAAATGCAAGTTCAGCTCAAGCTTTATTTCTTTCTTTATTTATTTATTGTTCTTTTAATGCCATGTCAGCAACAATGCCAATTTCCGTGGCACATATATATACACATATACATTAGACATGGTGAGTGTTGTCTTTAGACGAAAGCAACAACAAATGCCTTCTCCAGCCGTCTGTTCCAGCCACATTATTATTAGCCAATCAACGATCAGAGTTTTTATATACACATATCTACAGTTTCTAAACATCTCAGATAGGTCAGAGCGGATAAACTAACCCAGGAGTCTCAGACCAGCCCATCGTCACTTATCACGATCAGTAAATAAATCGAATATACATACCACCAATTTTTTTCCCCATCCAAACTTAGCCTTTATAAACCCTTTGACCTTGTAGATGTTCACCGGATTAATGCTGTCAACCAATCAGCATCATGCAGCTGCTGTGCCAAGGGGCTACAAAATAAACTCTACAGACGCCTTCGGTACAGATTTCATTCAATATTCAATAAATGTGCGATATTAATATATATATTTTGTCTATTAATTAGAGCTGTAGACTTTAGGGTTGCGTAAGGGCTAATGATGAAGACAATCGTAAATATAATGCTGTGGGTTGTGTTTTTTTCCCACCGCGTCTATACTGCGTCAGACAGGATAGTTTCTTACCTTTAAACGTTCGGGGGACTCCCTCCTGTCTGCACGCGATGTAGAGGCATGCCGAAGCGATCGCGTCGTTACTCCTGCCCTTCAGACTCTTCTGCTCATAAACCTGCTTAAACAGGTTATTCGTACGATCCTAGCGGGGACACACACAAGATAAAATAAAATTAAAATAAAATTTAAAAAAAACCTCTTTCTTTGTTTTAAAAAAAATTTAAATAAATTATTTTTAAATTTATTTATAAATTAAATAAAAATAATTCATAGTTAAATAACTTAAATAAAATTAAATAATTAATATTTAATTAATAAAATATATTCCATTCATTTTTAACCATTAAAAAGAAAACACATTAGATATTAAATAAACTAATAAAACATTAAATATTTACATTTTTATGTTTTAAACATTTTGGAAAATATATATTCTATTTTTTTTCCATTATTCACCATTTTTTTATTTACTGAATTCTTTTTCTTCATTTTATTGTGTATTTTTTTATCATTTAATTTTTTACTACTTGACTGTACAAAACTTCACCCCACCATGTGACTGAAAAGTGATCGATAACAATAATAATAATAATAACAATAATATTACAGTAGTTAATATAGCAATTCAAAAGGCTTTTTTTTCTCAATATTTCTAGAACAACAACTTCCAGTTCTCAGAGATCTCACAATAACTGAGAAAATGTTGCTAAATATTGCGCGTAAGGCAAACGGCAGCCGTGGGGTGACTGTAACGCTCTGGACGACACTCACGACGATGTTTCGGGGCAGGTTTATCCTGTCCGCCATGGTGCTGATCTCTTTAAAGGCGTTCAGCATGGCTCTGTCCGAGCTGCTCATCGTCCTCCGGTTCTGGTATTTCGAGTTGCCGAACTCATCGAAACTCGCGGCACCCGTTCCCTGAAGGGGGGGATTTAAAAAAATAAATAAATGAATAAATTCATTTTCATACCATAATTTGATTTCTCTCAAATGACGTACACACGTTAAGTATAAGTAACCACTACGTAGCTAACACGCGTCTTCTCCGGCTGTTCGTACCTTCCCGATCATCGTAGTGAGGTCTCCTCCGTTGAGGAGCGGGTTCTGGGCGTCGCCGACACGTGACGGGTCTTTGGTAGCTTTCTCATTCGTGAACGTCCTCCACTCCGAGCCGACGTCGATCACGCGGTCACCTGGCGAGGATGGGGAACACGGAGGGGTTACGCTCGCACGTCCACGCCATTTTCAAAGCTTTAAACGGAGGCGTGAGGCGTCTCGTACGCTACTGGCTGCTCTGGAAATCCTTTAAGAGCTTCGACATGCTACTACGCGCTAATTTTCCGGCACCCTTTATCGGTGGAACCCTTTATCGTTGTTTTAAACACATTTGATGCATCATCGGTTGTCTTGACAGAATCATAACACAAAAATATCGTAAACAAGCAGGCTCGGGTGATGTGTATCGATATTATGTATTATTTTCGTACAGCCGCAGTCTAGAGATGTTGTTCCATCTACATCATGACAAAATGCCAATGATTACAATCTTTAATTTAATTAACGTTTAATTTTAACAGTTTATAGTTAGATTTAATGTTGTCTCATTTACATTATAGCTGCGATAAATAGTCATTCCCTCACCGGCCTCTTTTCTCCGTCCTGAAAACTTTCCTGTGCTGTGAAACTCTGAACGTTACAAGCGCAGCTCCTATGCGAGCGTCACTGTTCTCACGCTCGCTCACGTATCTTATGTAAATGTTAAAAGCGGCATCCGTTAGACGTCACGTCAGAGCCAGAACGTCTCTGCGTGTCACCTGGTTTCCAAGTGGAACTGTAATGTTTAGCGATTTCGTGCACGGCGACGTTAAACACGAGATCTGTTTCTCTTTAAAACTTTCTGCTGTCGTCGTGATTGCTGT
>CM074958.1:22208349-22218922 GCA_037577455.1 Pangasius macronema | reverse complement strand
CTGACACACAAACATTTTACTGTAACGTTTCATTCTGTGCTGAAAACTAACGTCTGGAGTCTGAAAGGTTTTTGTACCGAATCAGTGATGTAGAAGTTAGAAAATAAACATCTGTAACAGAGTCTGTACAGGAAAAAAAAAAGGTGGGGGTGCCAAGACTTTTGCACAGGATGTATATAAATATAGATCTAGATTGGATGAGATGCGCACACACATAAAAACGTATGGAGTGAATGATGATGATGTCTGTACAGTAAATGATCCTGTATCAGGAGGTGTAGAGAGCTGTTTGTGTTGTAGCTGCTCACGTGTTCTTTACATCCAAAGGAAAAAAATCCCACCTGAGGAAAACCAGCGAGAAGAAGCCGCCCACTAAGGAGTCCATCGCTCGGCTGCAGCAGTCGGCCATCTGGAAGCTGGAGAACGAGTTTTACGAGTTTGCGCTGGAGCAGTTCCAGTTCGTCCGCGCTCACGGCGTGAGGGAGAAAGACGGCGAGCTGTACCTCCTGCCGCAGAACTTCTTCTACGAGAAAATCTACCCCAAGACCACCTGAGAGGGACGGAAGCGCCGCTCTGGTGCCACTCACTCGTCATATCACTGGAGGAGGACAGCTCTGGAGGAGGCTCTGAGATCGGTCCGTTTCAGAAACGCCCGTGTGGTGCAGCTGGACGTCCGGATGTTACCTTGTTTTGTTGTTTTGTTGTTTTGTTTTGTCTTTTTGTTCTTTCAGCTGACGCTTTTATACGTGGCACAAGCACCGAGATGAGCTCGAGGGCCCTACAGAGGCAGCAGAGCTCCTACAGAATAACCACAGGAGAACGTGTAGGGTCTAGAGCTTCAGTTTGCCATCATCTGATTTCATTAAAGGCGCAGAAATATCGCTAATTACCGACGGAAGTTAATACAAAGACATTAAATAGAAAACAAAACAGAACGCAAGCTCACTCATCCGCAGTAGCTTTTATTCTCTTTTTCAGTTCCAGTTAAAAACTGTCTAAAGGAGCAGGTTGTAATGTTTAGCGCCCTCTGCTGGCCACAAAGCGAAGCGTTACGAGTAAGGAATAAAACACCCGGGGGTCTGCTGTTATAGGAAAATAATCCACGACTTGCCGGTGCGATGCACCGCGATGTGACGCAGACTCACTCTTCCCACCCCCAAGCTGATTGTTTTCCAATACCTGCATGTGCCCAAGTGTTTTATTCCAGCGATTACAATTTATCATCTTATAAAAGAACGACATGTCATACTTTTTATCCATTTATAGTTACATCTAATGTCGTGGAACGTCCATAAAACAAGTTAGCAGCTACAAACGGTCGCTCCCTCACCAGCCTCTCTCTCTCTTTCTTTCTTTCTTTCTCTTGAAATTAATAAGACAAAAAAAGCAGCTTGTCATGTTACGGAGAAAGCGCAAAGAATGTCGGGAAAACGTTTAAAACAGTTACGGCTTCACCTCCATAAACACTGGAGACTCCTTCCATAAACGTCCCTGTGAATGAGCAGTTACTATAGAAACGATAACGCATTAGAGCGAGCGCATTAATACAAACCCGTGAGAAAGAATGCAGGCAGAACCCTGTGATGATGATGATGATGATGATGATGATGATGATGATGATGAAGTTCGCCGGATGCTCTGACATGGCAACGTTGCGGATTTCACTTTTCCTGATATATCTTTGAAATGATGTCACTCTTACACCTTTAAACATTACAAACTGCACCTTTAAGGCGTCACGCAGGAATCCTGTAAATTCACGCTATGCTCATTTTTGACGGTTTGCAGTTCATTACTGTTTCTTTCTCTGGCTTCGTTTGTTTTGTTTTTTTAAATAACACTAAATGCTGTTCAGTTACTCGAGTGATGTGGAAGTCATCATGTTTAATTGTGTAATAATACTGTTAACGGTATAACCATTTTAGATCTTTTTATCACGGTATATCGTCACTCCGATGTATCGTCACACCTCTAGCAGTGAACTCAGGGTTGGATGAAATACCAGGCTGCCATTGCAAGCATTTTTAAAAACTTTTAACATCACAGAATTCGTGTTTATGTTGTCACTTAAATGCTACAACTCAGTCACACGTGTAGTAGATGCCTTCAAGTTACTCTTTAAACGGCTGAATGATTTCATTACCTTTCCTCTGTTTATCGTTCTTAAGGACTGAAACTGAAGAACACTGTTCTATAATGTACTTATTCTGTGCCACTGGATCCTGAATTCTTATAAATATTTTATTTAGACAGCATGTTATGCTTTCATTTTCAGTATGGTATTGATATTGCAGCTCTGAATATTGGACAAAGCTTTATACTGACCTGATGCTGACTGTCTCACTGGAGCTAGTAGGTAGAGGAAGTGACTTCATGGCCAAGTGTGGTGACCCATACTCGGAATTTGTGCTCTGCATTTAACCCATCCAAGTGCACACANTGCCGGACCCGAGACTCGAACCCACCACCTTCAGGTTCACCTTCAGGTTACAAGTCCGACTCTCAGACCATTAGGACCATTAGGCCACGACTGGCCCCAGAGGTGATTATTGAGATCAGTTTGTGTCCTGCAGCTGCATCACACACCCAACCTCAGAGTTATTTAAATATATTAAAATATATAACGTGGACTGTGATAGCCATTTTATTACATCAGGAGCAACATGACTCTCTCTCTCTCTCTCACACACACACACACACACACAGATTCCAGTAGAGAAAGGAATCAGACACAGACATCTTTTATTCTTCTAGTCAACAGCCATTAACCAAACTCGTTCCTCAGATAGACCTTTCATTCGGTTTGCTCTACTCTGATTGCGGTGTTTACATGAACTCTCAGTCTGATTATTCTCAGATTATTAGGCTGCATGTAAATACAGCCACTGAATGTTTTTGGCTGATTGATCACCTTTAGGATGAAGTGTACACTTTTTTCCTTTTAAGATAGAGATAAGAACCGAGATTGAGCTTCTCAAAGTAATCTGTAAACATCACACGTTTACACAACGCAAAAAAATAAATAAATAAACAATGTCAGTGGATCAAATCTAATCTCAGTCAGCGTTTCAGGTCAGTATCGGTCCATGTCACAATGTCATTGATTTTATTATCATTTTATTTTTTCCCTCAGCTGTACTTTATCATGCTGGATGGGGGACTTTTTTACCCCCCTGTTTTATATATTGGCTTTTTCAGTGTGTGTCACACACACACACACACTCTCTCTGACATCTAACATTTAGACACACACACACTCACACACACACAGGACTGAACGTGCATGTGCAAAAGAAATGTTCTAAATATAGGACGAATGTAAAGTTAGGATGTCTGAAAGCATTTCCTGGAAGTAAAGCCACGCAGCACACGAGACTGATTACTGATGGAACATTTACTGATGTTTTCTGACTGGCTTCTGGGGGAAAAAAATCAATATACAGCAGAAAATGTAGACATAACCGGTTATATGATATGGAGTGATATCATGCATAATGCTGTACAGGTTTATAAATATTAGCAGCTTTTGTTCTCAAGTGATAAAAAGCAATTTTCCAGGAGATGTTTATTTAACGGTGTAAAATTCCTCAGTACCAGTACCGATCAGCGGGTCAACCCATGTAATGACTCTACCAGTTTATCAGCACTCCGTTATTAAGCACTTTATTAACTGGGGGGAAATATATATAGAAGAACATGTATAAATGAAGCATTATAATAATTTAACTTGTTTCCTTCAGACAGTAAGAGAAATCGATCATTATGTAGAATAGTTTAGGGAATGTAATGTAAGTAAAAAATGTAAAACTGATCTAAATATCATTAAAACATTACTGTAGTATAATATTATATTAATATTACATTCATGTGGATACTAAATGTATTCAAACAGGTGCCTAGTCTTTGCCATTCAGCCCAAAAAGCCGAAAGTTATGCTTCTGATATCAAATTGGTGTCATTATGTAAAACAAAAATAATTTCATTTACACAGCAGACTTTTTTTTTTACTCTTCGGACCTTGATTTTGGATTAAGATGGCAAGAGGAAAAGATCTAAGTGACAGCATTACTAGAACAGCTTCCACCTGAGGGCCTGTATTCCAGGCATTCTTGTGTTCAGGAGTGTTTCCTGGACCACTAGGTTGCAGTTCTCCATGGGCAGCTTATCCTGAGGAGCCGAAACCATGGGTACAGGTGACCTGTAGGTACCCGTTTGCTGAATTCTGTGCAATGTCAAAAGAATTATCAGTATATTATTGGTGTATAGTGCATGATAAGGCCAATCATGGGTCAGTGTCTCCTGGTCTACCAGTGAGAACCACAACTGGCAATGTGTTGACTTGGCATCATTAAAGAGATCCAACTGTGCTCTGTGGAACCTTTCCAAGATCTGGGACAGCACTCTCATGGGCATACAAGCTGGACACCATTGTACAGTCGTGGTAGATGAGCTGCTGAATGGTGCATAGGAGCACCTGAGGAGCTTCTGTGCAAGATGGTGAAACGGTCTGATCTTGTGCCATCTTTTGATGTATCTGACTTTAATGTTGTTGTGCGATACTTCTCAACACACATCCGACACTACAGAGGCTGAAGAGTAGAACTTTGCATGGACATACAGTTTTAAAAGTATCTGATTTCTGGGGTGATGGGAACATTGATGAAAAAATCACTTGATCCATTTAAGAGCATAATGGCTTTTGCACACGGCAGGGTGTGTTTACAAAAGCAAACTCTCAGAATAACAGACGTAGACGCTCAAGCAAGTTTAACTATTATCTCAAGAGTCTTCGCCAACGCCAAAACAGAACTTTTAATTATATTTTTTGTAAGATAAATGTTTTATAGTTCATATATTAACCCTTATTTATAACTCTTACTTTTCCAAACAGGATCCTACAGTTTTCAGGATTACTGATATACCTAAACCTGTAGAAGAGATGCAATTATAATGTTTACAACAGTTTATGATTTATTGAAAGCACCAAAAATGTCACAGAACCTGAGCCTGTTTTAAAGTTACTAAAACATGTCACTAATATTTCATTTTGGATCACATAACCTCACGGTTGATCCAGAATTGCACAGTATAAACCCGGCGTACAGAGGCTGAGTGAACGTGGTGTTGATGCTGTGGAGGAGCCTCATCGGGTCAGAGATGTTGTAGAAGGACAGAGTTCCTGCACTGTGATCCACATACACTCCTATTCTGGAGGACGCAGGACCCTGGAGCTCAGTCTTAATGCCATTGTGCCGAAAGGAGACGGAGGAAGGAGAACACACCAGGCTCCAGGACTGACTGTTGTATCCAAATCCACACTCGCAACCTCGTCCTTTCCTGCAGATCTCTTTATATGAGACTGATATGTACACAACACTGCTCCACTCCACCTCCCAGTAACAGCGTCCACACACACTCTCCTTACACAACACCTGAGGCCAGGCTTCGAATCTCTCTGGAAGTTTGGAGAGTCGCCGATCTCTTTCACCTTGAGTTACTGCTCTGTTCTTCTCAGTCAGAATAAGGAAAGGATGTGCTGTGATGGGATCCAGAGTCAGATAACAGAAATCTAAAACAATAACATGTCCACAGGGTAGCTGTTAATCACAGGATTTATATCAAGAGTAAGATATTTATTGGTGTTTCCATTCTCCTAATGTATATCTCCTATAATATCTCCTATAATAAATACTTTAAATATTACCCAAAATCAGCCATTTGGATATGGTACTTTTACATGATTGAGCACAAAACGTATGCTTTGTAATGTTGTTATGTTATGTTATGTTATGTACTGTTTATTCTTATATAGCTGCTCCTGAGACCTCCAACCCCTGTCTGTAGTTTAGATCTTATGGTTCTGACCTCTTTAGCCTTTTTTGTAAATAAAATGGCTAGCTTGCAGCTCACATCAGCCTTATTACTTCTCTTTTGACTAGGAGAGCATCAGACTGTGGCAACTATATATACATACACATACATATACACACACAAATCGTTTGATGATACTGACTTCATGATTTGATTCAATTTGATTCTCAGAATATTTTGAACAAAATTTGAATGAATAAAAATTATGACTGAAAAGCCTCCTTTTTAAGTTCTGAATTATAAACAGTGCAAATCAATGTGTACTTTTTGTCTGTATAAAACTAAATAAATTAAAAATTATTACAAACAGGTTTAATATTGTAAAAAAATGTACCACAGGTTCACCATATCTTATAAATTTATTTATTTTTATATTCTTCCAAAAAATTAGACTGAATAAAAATCTGAGAAAATGACCGATTGAAACATAATAAGCTTTGTAGCAGTACCTGAGGCATCATTTTAATCGGAAATAGAGCTCCAACGTCGGGTAAAATGCCCGGCTTCCACTGCCTCTTTCTCGGGCACTGTGGATCTCAGCGGTACAGGGCTGATGCCATTTGAAAGCTAATGAAGAGCTGTTTGTAACTGTCATATCATGGTCATGTAATCATATAATGTATAATGTGTGTCAGTCAGCTCGTGCTCTGTATAATTTCACAGATTGGGACCTCTGCCTCTCAGTCAGTGTTACACATCAGGAAGGAAATTCTCTATTTGTGGTCAAGCCCTCTCAGTACCACATCACTGTAGGTTTTCTCTTGGCTCTGTAAGCAGTTTAATCACGCCTCCAACATTCCTCCTTAAAAGTAAGTCTGATGCCCTACACTGGAATCAAGAATTAAGCACTCCTATACTAGTTGGCCCTTCATTGTGAAGTGGATGCCTTGGAAGTAGGCATGAGTGCCATGCTCTCTCAATGCCAGGCAGATTACCCTATCACTTCAATATCTCAAGATTTCTCCTGCTGAACAGAACTATGGCACTCGCAATAGATAACTATTTGCCATAAAGCTTGCACTTGAAGACTGCTCCAACAGTCCTGGTCCCATATCGGTGTTCATTTCATGTCTGATTTACCTTTCTCTTCTGGTTACACCACTATCTTCACTGTTATTGACAAGAGTTTCTAAAGCTCCTGTGGCTATTTCTATTTCCTGTGTCTGGAAGAGTTTTATGGAAAATATTGGTGTCTATGTTAGTCTGACTTCTCGGATAGCACCCACAGAGTAATGATCAATGTGACAGGCCAAAGCAAGAACTGGGAAAGTTATTGCATATTTCTGCTGAGACAATCAGCAAGAATGGTCTCTGAACCCTGTGATCAATTCTTCCACTGGTCTGAGACCCTTTCAACGCATGTTATGTTACCAAATAACCTTTTCCCCATGGGACGCCTCACCCCAGCAAAGACTGGAGGAAGTTATCCATCAGTAAAAAGAATACGCAGATTGTTAAACTACTATATTGGTGACCATCTCCATACCGCATTGCACCCTCTTTCCAGGTTTCTCTGTTGAATCCTGTCAAAACCAGGCCCCTTCTGTGACGAGGTTTCCAGGGAGGATCCCCCCCCCCATCCACACCATCCCAAGGATTGAGCATTGGTCTATTCAGTGCTATTGGATTAGAGGGGAAAGAGTGGACAACTTGAGTATTTTTTTTATTGGGAAGAATACGGCCCAGGGGAAAGGACAAGGACTTCTACACTTCCACCACACAAACCCTAACAAGCCAGCTCCTCATCCTCGAGGTTGCTCTTGCGAGCAGTCATGTCCTATACTGTGCATCCTGAGTGGCTACTGTCACAACTATTCCTGGGAACACTAACTCCCAGCCACCCCACTCTCTGTGCCTCTCAATAGCATCACCAAGCCTTTATGTTGTTTTTTTGTTTTCCAGTTCCATCTCCAAATCTTGTTTGTCCTAATACGCATGGGTGTTTGGCAACAGCAGTGAACACTTTCTTTTGTCTCGCGCTTTCTTTATTAATTAACAAACAGGGCAAAGTGCTGCTTTAGCTCCAGAAATGTTAGGCCTAAATAAATGCTATACGTTTTATGTGCTAGACCTGTCTCTCTTTGTATAAACATATCACTAAAATGTGTGTTTATATCTGTGGATTTATAATATCATAAGTAAAAACAATACAAAAGATTTTACATTAAGATTAAGACATTAATTTGAAAAATAATTAAGGCATGAATCATCTTTCTAGTAGAGAGCAGCAATTCTAGGAATTTCACATTTCTATGTAGCTTGGTATATTTGATGTCCCAGTCTACCATACTGCAGAATATCTCTTACTTACTATATGAAGGGATTTTACAGCTTTCCTCGACTCGCTCTTTCAGATCCGTGAGATGCTGTTTAACAGTATTATTGGGTGAGTCCTCACTTCCAGAAGAGACACGAAGAGACTGGAAACCCTACAAAAAGAAAAAAAATTTAAGTGTGCTAAATGGAAATCTCTTGCAGAATATATAGAGAAGAAGAAGCGGATCAATACGACTTACTTCTGGATATCACTGAGAAAGCAGGGTCACAGTACTCACCACCAGTCTGTAAAGCCAGCGACCCATCCCTGATCGCCATTGTTCCCGATGACCAATTCCCGAAAAGCACTCACTAATCACCATTGTACACGACAACTAACCACTGATCAGCATTGTTCCCAGTGACCAATCACTGACCACCACTGTTTGTCCCCCCATACGCTTTTTTTTCTTTAAACTTTCCTAGCAATGTTTATAGTAATAAAAGCAAGTTATTTTGCTTGCTCAATATCTGGCACAAAAACCTTTTTTAAAAAAAGCAGTTCTTAAACACCCCCCGTCCTCACCCCCCCAAAAAACTGACATTAATAAGATCATGTAAGAAAAAAGCTTTTAAAAACATTTTAGAAACAGCAGGGAAACAGCTGAATTTTTTATATTAATGCAAGGAGTAATACAAACCTTACAAACCAGTTAATGTTAAATCAAAACCAGAGTTTTGACTTTTGCACTTTAATAATATGTAAATGGAATCAAAGCAACTTAACAGAAATGACATTAAATAAAGTGAGCTTTCACCAGCTCTCACCTGATTTTCAGTTCTTTCTGCTTTGGTTGAAACAGTATCATGGCCTCTGTGCTGATCCATCGTACACAGATAACAGATGAAGCTTTGGTCAGTGCGACAGTAGATCTCCATCAGTTTGTTGTGCTGAGAGCAGATCTTCTCTTGGAGTTCAGCACAGGCTTCAACTAACTTGTGCTTCTTAAAAGCCTGAGACTGATAGTGAGGTTGAAGATGATCTTCACAATAGGAGGCCAGACACACCAGACAGGACTTGACAGCTTTGTGTTTTCTCCCAGTGCAGGAATCACACTCCACATCTCCAGGTCCAGCGTAACAGTGAGCAGGAGAAGCAGCTTGGAGTTCAGTCTTCTTCAGTTTCTCCACCACTTCAGCCAGCATGTTGTTCCTGTGTAGAACAGGCCTTGGAGTGAAAGTCTCTCTACACTGGGGGCAGCTGTAGACCCTCCTCTGATCTTCTTCATCCCAGAAGCGATTAATACAGACCTTACAGTAACAGTGGCCACAGGGTGTAGTCACTGGATCCTTCAGGAGATCCAGACACACTGCACAGCTGAACTGATCCACTGAAAACTGATCTACTGAAACACCGGCTTCTGCCATTTTTCTCCACACAGTGAGAGATAGAGAGAGAGCTACCTGCTCTTTCTTCTTGTTCGTGTGCTTGTTCTTCTTCTTATCCTATTTCATCCTAAGTTGCATGATGTTTGGCAAACAGCAAACTGCTGCATTTCTGCCACCTAGTGGTATGGAGCATGACCTGCACCTGGATATGCCGTATACAGCTGTACTAATGGTTTACAACTGTAATATCAGCTAATGATAAGGGGGAACAGAGAGGTCATTATTTACAAAATGCCTTGTGCCACTGGCCTTCTCTGGAAATTTTTTTCAGGCTGTAAAATATATTAGTGTTACAACCTTAATTTTCTTTACTCTTTCATGGTGAGACAATGAGATGATAGATAGGGTGATTACATAAGGAATAAACATAGGGGGACATGCTGTTATAGGAAACTAATCAATGACAGGTACAGAGTGTATTACCACCCCAAAGTTTATTATTTTCCTAGAACAGTCCATCACATGCCAATGATCACAATGATTTATTTATTGAAGAATGACATCATTTTTATCTATTCATAGTTACATTTATTGTTATAAAATGTAATGTTTCACATTTTGGAATTGCTACAAAACGAAAAAAAAGTACAAAAAGTAAACAAAAATAAAACAAAATCAAGCCCCCTGTCACTAATCAGTACCTTATTTAAAACCAAGACAAGGTAACAAAAGTAAAAATTTTAATTTTAATCTATAGCTAATTCCCTCATGACATGTGGATTGTAATCACAGCAGTTACATTATTCAGTGAACGACTGGCAGCTGCTATACAACAGAATCCTAAATAACTAGCATCACAACCCAAAGTGCACACGTAAGATATATGTAGAAATGTAATAAGAATAATTTTAAATAAAAAAAAAGATTATTAAGTCAATAAAAGAAAAAAAGTTCAAAAGAAAAAGAATTTCATTAATCAGCATAATAAACGTTATGACCTATTGGTGAATCATTATGTAATAAGAGATCCGTGATCCTTTAAGGGCATTGTATCCCA
>CM074958.1:22190297-22208249 GCA_037577455.1 Pangasius macronema | reverse complement strand
GATATCTGTTCACTTTTGGAATAATAAAATGCAGAACATAGTTTGAAAGGAATTTTAATTTCTCAGATATATATATATATACACACACAGTATATAACGTGCAGGGAAATGAAATGAAAACCTGACCTTCTCCTCTTTAGCAATCTGCAAGCAGTGCTAGAATTATGCAATAATTACCATAAGATTTTCTTTCTTTCTTCTTCTTCTTTAATTGTATATATTTTATTTACGTTTTATTGTAAATAAAAACAACATAAAAATTTTTTTTCCATTAGTTTCTAATTGAATGCAATTTAATTTACAAATATAAAAATGCCAAAAATAAATGTCAATACAGTTCACATTAAACGATTCAACGACAAGATGTGTGTAAATAAATAAACAAATAAATAAATAAATAAATAAATACATAAATAAAGCTATATTATTTAATTGTTCTAAAAAATGTAAGTAAAAATATGAAATATTAAATATTATAATGTAAATGTAAATATTAAAAACAATCTTTCAGTTCATGATAGACAGCATGATAAAGAGTTGGTTTAGTTAATTCAGTTCAATTCAGTTCAGATTTATTTGTATAGCGCTTTTATCAATGGACTCTGTAACAAGGACAAAACACCAGACGTTCGCTCAGGTACTGCAGCACGGGACCAGCGTAACTGCAGAATACATCAAACTACACACTGAATCACATTACACTGAATCACACTACACACTGAATCAAATTACACTGAGTCAAACTACACACTGAATCAAACTACACACTGAATCAAATTACACTGAGTCAAACTACACACTGAATCAAATTACACTGAGTCAAACTACACACTGAATCACACTACACACTGAATCAAATTACACTGAGTCAAACTACACACTGAATCAAACTACACACTGAATCAAATTACACTGAGTCAAACTACACACTGAATCAAATTACACACTGAATCAAATTACACTGAGTCAAACTACACACTGAATCAAATTACACTGAGTCAAACTGCACACTGAATCAAATTACACACTGAGTCAAACTACACACTGAGTCAAACTACACACTGAGTCAAATTACACTGAGTCAAACTACGCAGAGTCAAAGTGCACACTGAATCAAATAACACACTGAATCTAATTACACAATGAATCAAACTACACACTGAATCAAACTGTAAGGTTCTTCTGCTATTAAATGCATCTTAATAAAATATAATGTTAAATTCAGACACAATAACATTACAAAACGAACCAAGACATCTTGATTTTATTTGTTATCCTCCACATCAGCATTGTTTCTGGAAATAACCCAGCATTAGGCTTTCTGAATAAAAAAATAAATAACAAATTCTACAGCACTGAGAGACCCAGTGATGCACTTCAGCAGACGCGGCTGTGGCTGCCTTCTACTTTTAACCACATGTGTAATCTGATCTGGAGGCGTACAGATATTTCTGTTCAGAAGAAAATCTGCCTAAATATAGTCCCGCACACGGTAGGATGTTTCTCATCATCTTATAAGCGAATGTGTGTGAGACATCAGACACGACCTCAGATGGACTCATGCTTGTGCTTTTCCTTATTTGACCCGTTAATAATCCACTGCTCACTAGAAAAAAATCATCCGGAAAATATATTTTTTGGACTTATTTATTAGTAATAATAATTTTTTCACATTCAAAGGTGTAGTCAGAAGTCAGCTTAGAGCACTTTTTGTAATATTTGGTAAAATATCAATGACATGTACGGCCAGAAATGAATTTTTTTTTCTCTGTCTCACCTTGGACTCTGCGAACAGGAGAAAAACACATGATGTCATCCAGCCAGTATCACTGATTATTCCCGCTTCACCATCATTTATTAGTTCATTAGTTTAATAAGACGGCTGAAAGCAGTCAGGTTTAGCTTCGTTTGTTTCGTCTTCAGCGGTTATTCATTTTAATTTGTCTTTAAACATTTGCAGATGCGTCCCTTTCTGACCTCTCTAACACTCTCTGGCTTGATGAGCTGCCTTCAGCTAAATGATTTACATAAATGCATCTGATTGGCTGCAGTAGAGGATCTGCTACAGAAACTGCGATGGTTTGTTAAAAAAAAAAAACTGTCGCTAAACCACGGAATTTTTGTTCATACGTTATCCGGCTTTGCGGTTGACAGTTGACCCGTGTTATACCCTTAAAGCACCACATCTGTTAGGAAAACAGCAAGTGCTCGGTTTGTAGAGGTGTGAAATAAACAGTGAGAGCAGTGATGGTGCTGGAAACCTCCAGAAGCCCCTCAGGAGACGCGCCAGAAGACGCCTCTGTTACCTGGACACCTTCTGCACCATCGCAACGGCCTTCCACTGAGACACAGAGGCAGAGTGACGCATGTATTCATGTAGGATGTTCTGTCCTCCGTCCCTTTGGTTCCATATTAAACATTTTCTGCTGTCTCACGTTACTGAACAACAGCTTTAGCAGGCATGAGGTCACAGTTTCTCTCTGAGTCTCACTCTCTGTCTCACTCTCAGTCTCACTCTCAGTCTCACTCTCAGTCTCAATCTGCCTCACTCTCAGTCTCACTCAGTCTCACTCTCAGTCTCACTCTGTCTCACTCTCAGTCCCACTCTCAGTCTCACTCTGTCTCAGTCTCAGTCTCACTCTCAGTCTCACTCTGTCTCACTCACTCTCACTCTCAGTCTCACTCTGTCTCACTCTCAGTCTCACTCTCACTCCGTCTCACTCTCAGTCTCACTCTCAGTCTCACTCCATCTCACTCTCAGTCTCACTCTCAGTCTCACTATGTCTCACTCTCAGTCTCACTCTCACTCTCAGTCTTACTCAGTCTCACTCTCAGTCTCACTCTCAGTCTCACTCAGTCTCACTCTCAGTCTCACTATGTCTCACTCTCAGTCTCACTCTGTCTCACTCTCGGTCTTTCTCTCACGTTTGTTTATTATCTCCATATTACAGGAACAGAACAGTCCCTACAGTCCCTCTTATTAAAATGCAATCACAACATATTCTTAATCGATTAAAACTAAATGTAAATAACAAAACTGGCCTAAATAAATGAAATTACAGTGAAATTACAGTCAGCACGTTCAAGCCTTAACACAGCATCTGTCAGAAGTGAGCAATGATTAACTGAAAGCTATAAGGTTAAAAACTCCTACAGTACGGATTAAACATTCACAGCGTTAGATATACGCCAACAGTGTTACATTAACACATTCAGCGCTGGATTATTGCAGAATGAACACACATTTCTAAATTAACACCCCTGATGCTCAACACTGCATGGGAGAATTAATTCGTACATTATAAATAACGATCATGTTTATTAAACACTTTTGTAGTTTATTTCAGCGTACAAAGTTACATGAACACCCATAATGCTGAATTAACACATATATTGTCAAATAAGCAAAAAAAAAAAAACACAAAACAGGGCTGAATTAACACCTCCAGTGCTGATTCAACATACAGTGTCACATTACCAGCAGGAACACAAACAGCTACAGAGCTGAAACAAAGCCGACAGCACCGAACGCACCAGAACCGTGATAAAGAAACACATATAGTACTGAATTTATGCTCACTGAGCTGACTAACACTTTACCTGTTGAATTACAGTGTTGAGTTAGCAGCAAAAGAACTGCAATAATGCTTACTAATGCTTAACACCTACAGTCTCTAACTCTTATAATGGTGAACTAATATGAGCAGCGCTTAAGACCTCCATACATCAGTGAATAACTCTTACAATGCTGAACAAACACCAACAGTGTTACTGAAACACACAGCGCTGACGAACACCTGCAGTGTGCTAACATCTTTACATTAATGAACACCTGCAGTGCTGAATCAGCACATACCTGTATAATGTTAATTCAGCTCTGTGTAACATTAATTCAGCTCTGTATAATGTTAATTCAGCTCTGTGTAATGTTAATTCAGCTCTGTATAATGTTAATTCAGCTCTGTGTAATGTTAATTCAGCTCTGTAGGTGTTCATTCAGCTCTGTAGGTGTTAATTCAGCTCTGTATAATGTTAATTCAGCTCTGTGTAATGTTAATTCAGCTCTGTATAATGTTAATTCAGCTCTGTGTAATGTTAATTCAGCTCTGTAGGTGTTCATTCAGCTCTGTAGGTGTTAATTCAGCTCTGTATAATGTTAATTCAGCTCTGTGTAATGTTAATTCAGCTCTGTATAATGTTAATTCAGCTCTGNGGTGTTAATTAGACATTATGCACTACACACCCTCTTCTCTCCGGCACGTTTGGACGTTGAACTCTGTTTATCATCCACTACTGTCACGCACACACTCACTCACAAACACACACACGCGCGAGCGCACACACACGGTGGCAGGGCACGATGGGGCGCTCGCGCGAGCACTTTTATCCGTTTCTGTATGCATTGGTGGGTGAAATGGTTCCACGCAGAACCCGCTGTTGGACCGTTCCGCAGTTCTGACGCGTTCTCACACCCGGAGTTCGGCGGAGAAGCGGTTTGGGTCGCAGTTGTGTAACGTGACAGCAGGAAACGACATCCGAGACGCGGTAAGTTTCCTGTTTCTGTGGCGGTATACGCGCCGTCTGAACTTTCCGAGCTGCTGCTCTTTTCCTCAGCTTGTTGATCGCGAGCTCGGCGGTCTACCGAACAGAACTGTAAGTTCACCCTCCAGCCTGGTTAACTGTGAAATCTAATTTAACGTGCTGGTGTAAGCCGTCGTGTATCTTAAGCACGCGCAACGTTACGATGCTTATTCACTGAAACGCCGGGGGGCAAAAACGCACGCGGAATAAAGTCAGACCAATTAACGTCTGACTTACGCACGCGCTCTGATCAGTTACAATAATGCCATATAATTGTTATAGCAAATTACACAACGTCCGGTGCTTTCGTGTTCTTAAAGGAGCAGCGTAATCATTAATACCTGTCAACTTTAACACGTGTGTGTGTGTGTGTGTGTGTGTGTGTGTGTGTGTGTGTGTGTGTGTGTGCCCTTGTGGTGACATTTTACAAACTGCAGCTTTGCTTTCGGTTATTGAGGTTCACATTCTGATTAGATTTAGGTAAAACTGCATTAAGAATTATGTCAGTCCTCACACGGATAGTAAAGCAGGTGTGTGTGTGTGTGGCCACTTCACCTATTTCAGTAGCTATAGAGAGCCTACAGCAGTGTGTGTGTGTGTGTGTGTGTGTGTGAGCTGCCTGTTTCTTTACAGACACAGTGGAGATGTTATATTATCAGCTCTCACATGTTACACTTAACACCAAACCTGACACACACACACACACACACACACACACACACACACACACACACTTGTCTGTCTTTTTGCCCCCTCACCCAGTTTTAGCTCAGTTTAATCATTTCCAATTTCCACCCTTCCTCCCTCTCTGTCTTTCCTTCCATCTGCCTCTCATGACTCAGGTTTCTCGTAAACAATCTGGAAAACTCCAGAATCCAGCGTTACTCATTTCCACACACAGAGCAGTACATTACTCTACGCACGCACTAGCAGGTAACAGGTCTCTCGTGTCGCTTGTAATGTGTCTCTAGCCAACGAATTACAGTCTTCAGCCCACTATGATTTATACACATCACTATATGATTTATACACATCACTATATGATTTATACACACAACGTTTAATGTAATTATAAACAGTTAAAAAGTGCAATATGTCATTCATCATTGAATTAAAAATAGTAATAGTTGTAAGAGGTGGTGTAAGAGGAATAAAACACTTCAGACAGTGCTGTTATATGAAAATACTCCCGGTATGGATTATTGTTGTACAACAGCGTGGTCTTGTGTGTTGTTCCTTACACAATCTTAGCTTAACTTCCACGATGTGTATAAGTCATATAGCGGTCTGAAGGCTATAATTCATTGGCTAAAGACACATTACAAGCGACACGAGCGACCTGTCACTTGCTAGTGTGAACGTAGAGTAATGTACTGCTCTGTGTGTGGGAATGATTAATGTTGGATTCCGGAGATGTATGTAAGTTTGATTGACATGTTGCGTGCTCGTTTCCGTACTAACTTCACTGTCAGATTAGATTAGCAAAGCGAGCTAACCGTAGCTACGTCCCGACTGTAACGACGTACGCTCAGCAGATGCACCAGCGATCTCTGCTGCTTCTTTCCAAGCTTTATTTTTCTCTGTAATGTGACAGGAGAAGATCAAACCACGGCTATACTGTATGCTTTTCTTCAACATTTTTCAATAATCCATGCCAGGGAGTATTTTCGTATATAACTGTCTGAAGTGTTTTATTCCTCTTACACCACCTCTTCCAGCTATTACAGTTTTTAATTCATTAATGAACGACATTTTGCACTTTTTAACTGGTTATAGTTACATTTAGAGTTGCAGAACATCCGTGAGAGAAGTTAGTTCCTGTTCTCACTTACGCAATAGCAGCTATAAACAGTTGTTCCATCGCCAGTCTCTTTTTCCTCTCCCTCTCTTTAAGATAATAAAACAAACAAACAAACAAACAAACGCCTGTCCTGAAGATTTTTTCGTGTGGCGGGAAAATTTGCAAAGCACCGACACTGGAGGTTTTTTTTTTTTTTTCTTTTTCTAAATGATTTTAACTTTTTAAATTAATTTCTTCTGGGTTGGTTGGGAAGAGGTTAACAATGTAAAAATTGTCTTTGTACAAATAATTACAGTTATTCTTGCAAAAATGAGCTAGAGTTATCTTACAGCTGGAAATACTGTCCGAGTTGTGCGGTTATAATCTGAACTGATCAGATTAGAAAAAAAATTCAGCCATGCTTTGGTGTAAATATACTTACAGCACACAAACTCAGCTCAGTAAAGGTAAAAGAAGAACAGTTGTAGCTCGGCTCCATCTGCAAACTGAAGTAGTGAACATCTTGTTGGTGTACATTCTTTAAAAAAAGGATGTCTTCAGGTTTCACACTTCCTTGTTACTGTGAATGAGAGCAGTGAATGAGAACTGATCATCTTCTGTGTGGCACGGCTTCGTTTAAAAAAAACAAAAAAACGTCTCACTGCTACTGTGTCATTTATTCTGGTTACTGTAAGTAATTACATTTTCATATGAAATCACTTAATTAAGCAGATTTAGCTCTTCAGAGCGTTGTTCTGCCGTCCATTTTACTGCTCGTTTTCGCATTATGATAATCTGCGTTCATTGTAAACAGTATAATGTGTTGAAATGAAATGCAGTTTGTTGCATTTGTATGGTTGAGAAATCACCTGAGCAGCTCATGTGACCTCGGAGGACTCCGGCAACACGTTTCGTGTGCAGATATTATGACATTATTTCTTAACTTCTCACAATTATCTCTTATATAGTTGTTATTTCAAGATATTACATAACTATTTTGATGTCACATCTATTTTTAACATCTACAACTTATTTCAAGTTACCCTGTCATTATTACAACTTAATGTCTCATTTTGACGTAATAAGTCAAGAAAATAATCTTTCAACGATTCCTTATTCTCTGGACTACCACCTTAAAAAGGTTCAGTCTAGCGCCCTTGACAGTTGTTCAGTTTCTGAACACAACATTGAATTATGACCCAAGTCTGAAGAATTAGATATAACTGATTCAAATTTGTGATAATTATTATTATTATTATTTTTTTTTTGCAGAGATGTTTACCCTAACTGAAGTGGCCTCCCTCAACGACATCCAGCCCACATATCGAATACTGAAGCCATGGTGGGACGTCTTCATGGATTACCTCGGTTTCGTCATGTTGATGATAGCCATCTTTGCTGGGACGATGCAGTTAACCAAAGATCACGTGGCATGTCTTCCCATTCTAGAGGAGAGTAATAAGACCTTAAACACAAACTCGTACACGACACCTACCCCAGCGGAGACCCCCACGTCATCTTTAGGAACCGTACCCGTAGCCACTCGGGATCTTTCTGACAGCGCAGTGCATGAAATCAGCGTCACTGCCGAGCCTCAACCCAAAGGACGCAGAACGAACTTGGACTTTCAGCAGTACATTTTTGTCAACCAGATGTGTTACCATGTTGCCTTGCCCTGGTACTCAAAGTACTTACCTTACCTTGTCCTGATACACACCATTGTGTTGATGGTAAGCAGCAATTTTTGGTTCAAATACCCAAAGACCAGCTCAAAGATTGAGCACTTTGTGTCCATCCTTGGCAGGTGTTTCGAATCACCCTGGACCACAAAGGCATTGTCCGAAACTGCATGCGAAGACTCTGAAGAAAACAAACAGAGACTCATTGCTGGTCAGTCTGGTCCTAAGCAGCTATCCTCAGATAGCCGAGACGAGCGTGCTGATTCATCCCAGCCTATATTAGGAAACAACAGCGTGAAGTTCTCAGCTGAGAAGATCATTCCTGAAGGTCCAAGTATGACCATTTTGGACAAAAAAGATGGTGAGCAAGCAAAGGCTCTTTTCGAGAAGGTTCGGACTTTCCGAGCTCATGTTGAGGACAGTGAGTTCATCTACAACCTCTATGTGGCGCAGACGATCATCAAAGCGCTCAAGTTAATCGTTATCCTGGGTTACACATCAACCTTTGCTGCAGACATCAATTTTTATCATATATGTGAACCCGAAATCGAGCACTTAACCGGGTATGATCGATTCTTCTGCACCCACAATATGGCCTTCATGCTGAGGAAGCTCCTTTTTACATTCATGGCCATAATCGGCCTTTATTGCCTCATGTGCCTGTATGCACTTTTTTGGCTTTTTCGACGTCCACTCAAGGAATACTCATTTGAAAAGGTCAGAGAGGAAAGCAGCTTCAGCGATATTCCTGATGTCAAAAATGACTTTGCATTTCTCCTCCATATGGTCGACCAGTATGACCAGTTACATTCCAAGCGATTTGGCATTTTCCTGTCAGAGGTCAGTGAGAACAAACTTCGAGAAATTAGCCTTAATCACGAATGGACTCTAGAGAAACTGCGTCAGCATGTAATCAGCAATGCCCAAGACAAGCAGGAGCTGCACTTGTTCATGCTCTCAGGAATGCCCAATGCTGTATTCGATCTCACCGAGCTTGAAGTTCTGAAGCTAGAACTCATCCCCGAGGTCCGGATTTCAGCCAAGATTTCCCAGATGACCAATTTACAGGAACTCCATCTCTATAACTGTCCTGCCAAGGTGGAACAAACAGGTTTCACTTTCCTCCGAGATCACCTTCGGTGTCTTCACGTGAAGTTTACTGATATCGCAGAAATCCCTCCATGGGTTTATCTGTTGAGGAGCCTCAGGGAACTGTACCTGATTGGTAGCTTAAACTCAGAACACAACAAAATGATTGGTTTGGAATCTCTGAAAGACTTAAGGCATCTAAAGACATTATATCTCAAAAGCAACCTCAACAAATTACCCACCAACCTCACAGATCTCTCTCCACACCTCGTCAAGCTGGTTGTCCACAACGATGGGACCAAACTGCAGGTTCTGAACAGTCTTAAGAAGATGACAAGCTTGCGTGAGTTGGAGCTCCATCACTGTGACCTGGAGAGGATCCCTCATGCTATTTTCAGCTTGACAAACCTGCAAGACTTGGATTTGAAATCCAACAGCTTCCGGACCATCGAAGAAGTCATCAGCTTTCAGCACCTGAAGAGACTGACGTGCCTCAAGTTGTGGTACAACAAGATCGTCAATATTCCACCAAACATAAATCAGGTGAAGAACCTTGAGTCACTCTACCTCTCCTACAACAAACTGGAGACTCTACCAGCTGCTCTGTTTTACCTGCCAAAACTCAGGTACCTGGATCTTGGCCATAACTCCATTTTGTTGATTCCAAACGACGTGGGATTTCTCCAGAATCTACAGCACTTTGATATCACAGGGAATAAGGTGGAGGTTCTTCCCAAACAGCTGTTCAAATGTACCAAACTGAAAGTCCTCTGCGTAGGGAACAACAGCATCACCATCCTTCCTGAATCCATCGGACAGTTAACGCAATTAGTTCAACTCGACGTGAAAGGGAACTGCTTGGATCACCTTCCGTACCAACTTGGTCAATGTCAGCATCTTAATAAAAGCTTATTCACTGTGGAGGATCACCTTTTTGACACACTTCCCCTTGAAGTAAAAGAGAGCATGACAGAGGTGCCAACATTTACAGTTTAGCTATAGAATTTGCAATTTTTGATCCCTTGTTACTGTGTTAAGGGAGGCACTTGAAAACTACACTTTTCTGTTTTTTCAGCTGAAGCAGCGTTCAGAGTTTAAGCATTTAAATTCACCAGGCAGAAAAGCTAATTCACTGAAGGGGAAAGGACACATGATGGAAAAGAAGTATGTTTGCTTTATATAGAACCCTGGTTTTGTTAGCCAATAGAAAATAAGTGGAAGGGACTGTAGCTCTATGTGTTTGTTTAAAAAAAATTGTGGCTTGGCAATGTTGTTGGAAAAAAAATGTTTGAAAAAAAAAATAGCCATCTCATTCCCCCACCTTCGCCAGAGTTTTTTTTTCCTCTACCTTCTAGGATTTTTTTTTATTATTGTTAGCAATGTTGGCATCTCTGATATGAGTAGAGATAATAGCATGTCCTTTATCAGTGTATAATTGTTAAGCACTTGGATCTTCAGCCAGCGAGGATGTCAGCATCTGAAGGAAAATATCAATGTTGATGATAAATGAGATCCAGATCCATTATTTTGTATGGATTATGTACTTTTGGACTTCAAGGGAATATGCTGATGCAAATTTTTTTTAATCAGTTCAACTTTTGCTGTTTAGGATTACCTATGGTCACATTTGATGATCTCCCCCCTCCAGTTTTGGTCACCTGCCAATTCCCAGGTGCTTCCTCAGAGGTACGTGACGCCAGCTAAGCACATAATGACGATGCAACACAGAGCAGCGTAACACTCAACGGAAAGTGCTATTCACCCTCTTCTGCATACCTGAGCTCAGAGACCCCCATGATTGACAGGAGAGAGAGACTATGCCCCTCCCTCCCAGAGAGCACAGCCGATCTTGCTCGCTTGACTCGCTGTCATGGATGGCTGTGGCGTTGTTGGGATTTGAACCTGTAATCTTCTGACAATTGGGTGGATCTGTTTTGTTGCGCGAGCTTCCATCGGGTGACATTTTAAAATTAAACAAATCTCGCCAGTGTCTCATTGTACATCATCATTGCTACATGCCATTCCTGTGATATTTCTCGACAGATAGTGCTTTCCTCTGAAAGTGTTACTCAGTGACTATAATTTGTAATAATAAGGCGTTGAATTAGGTGATAAATTATCTGACCAGTTATCAGCACATGCTTGTCTCTAAAGCCGGCCTGCTTGCTGAACACTGAGGAATTTAATCTGAAGAACTCGAAGAACTCGTGATGGTCAGTGCTTCAGAATGTATTCATTTAAACATTTCGATTGTGAATTCTGCTTTGGAAATGTGTTTTCTCACAAGAATCTGTTTTATTTTTATATACAGGTATTTATCTTAACCGAATACTTCAGTGAAAAATCAAATGTAGACCATTTTAAAACACTTCAGGACATGCTGTCATAGGAAAATAATCAACTTTGATATAGAAACAGTGACTCTGCTAACAGTATCACACAGTTGTTTATTTCTTACTTATAAACATGAAACAACCATCAACAGTTTGCTATAATAATAATGATAATGATGATAATATAGTTCCACTTTAGACTTGTTTGTCATTATGTATTATAACAGCTGTTGTATATAATTGCTTATATAAATCGAGACAGCGTAGCTTTGTTACAATGACTGAAGCAAGTATATGAAGATTTTGGCTTGTATTTACGTTAGATTCCGCGTGCTTGTTAGCTACATTAACCTTCAGCAGTGAACGACAGATACTAAATATATCTGCATTGGACATAAAGGAGAAAATGGCGTATGTTTAAAAACGCTGCTTTAAATGACTGGAAATGTTAAGCATGCCATGTAACGATGATCCAGGTTATCTGTGAAGATTTGTGATTTCACATCCGGGTGCGATGCTTTTTACGACTTTTTACTACGTCTCTTTATGACTTTTCACTCCGAAAGCCCAGTTTAGATTATCGTCCTGGCCACCATGAACCTTCTCTGACAGTTCATAAAAGCGGCAAAACTGGTGGCGGCTGATAAGGACGATATCAGAAACTCTGAAACTGGAAAGGTCACGGAGTGCACACACACCCTTTCACACTCGCGGGACTTGCCTCATAAGGCTGTTTATCTTTGTTGTATATTTAAAGACATCTGGTTATATTTTAGCTACATCATAATAATAATAATAAAAAAGATACGACTGTTTAATTTAAAATCCAGCTCATTCAACTTGGGTTGCTTTTGTTTTTGTTCTAACGTTTCAGTATTAATGTGATTATCATCACTGAGCAGATAACAAACCGCAACACTGTTTTAGAAACGTTTTTGGCAGAACTGACAATTCATAGTTTTGTTGATCGTGAACGGAAACACAACAGGAAAGAACCAGCACTGTGCTGCAGGGCAGGAAACCATTTCTTCCTCTCCCGGAACTCAGGATTGTCTGAACCACTTGTTGTTACGCTGAAATAACGCTACAACTTTATTACAACTGAAGTGAGAAATTGAATTAAGCCGAAGGAATGGGTTTCAGATGAAACACTGCACGGGTAATTCAGCAATTTTATGTTTATGTACAAATTAAATGACGCTACTGAGCCAAACGATATCATTTAAGGCGAGTGTGTGATTAAAGTGTGCTAAAAATATGTACACAATATTGCGATAATATCGTAAGTTAAAAGTAACACTTTGGGGCGTGCTGTTATATACAAATAATAGACACTGTTATCACCTCAGATTGATTATTTTCCTTTAACAGCATGTCCCCAAGTGCTTTATTCCTCTTATACCACAGCAATTTTCCAACAATTATTACTTGTACTTTACTTATTATTACTGAAAGTCAGAGAATCAAGTTAGTTCCTGTTCTTACTTACGTTATAGGAGCTATAAATACTCATTCCTTCACCAGCCTCTTTTCTCTCTTAAACTTAATAAGACAAAAATGCAGTTTTTCACGCAAACTGCTCTGTCCTGAAGAACCTAAAATTACTTCAATCAACGTTAAATAAACGTCTCCTTCCAGAAAACTTCTCCCTCTCACTATGAACACGTTTTTTTTAATCTGTTTACGTGGCGCGCTTGTCGTACGCGTCCCTGTGAAGGAGCGGTTACTATAGAAACGATGACGTATTAGAACCAGCCCATCAACACGTTCTGACCAATCAGAATCCAGCACTCAACAGCGCCGTGGGATAATTAACGTTAACACGATAAGGAGGTCAGTCTGACTGTTTTACATCCAGTAAGCAGAAGACATCGAAAAATTCTTTTTATTCCTCACAACAAAAAAGAAAAATCTTTCAACATTTACATTTCAACATAAATTATTTAAAATTGTTCATAATAAAAAATAACAGTAAAAATAACTGAGCATGAGTAACAGCTGACGGCTTTTTTTTTTTCCAGCACAAATGGCAGAACGTTACTTTACAGATTCATGGATGATGTTCCAAACGAGGGGATGAGACCAGCGTGAGCTGAATCTGACAGAAAAAAAACAAAACAAAAAAAATAACTGGAGTCATAACTAGGAATGTGCCGATAACAGTTTGTACGATACATCACGATATTTAGCATATAAGTATAGAGGTATAAAAATTAAATTTGCAGAAAATTCTGGAAAAGGCTGCAGAGGTTTGTCCAATTCAGAACAGCAGCCATGCTCTTATTTTGAAAAAAAAAAAAAAAAAAAAAAAATGAACAGTTGTGATGATATCGTAAAATTGTGATAAAATTTCCGGCAGCTTCTGTGATGTGATAAATATCATCAGCACATGTCTAGTTATAACACGTTAAAATAGTGACAAGTGTTTTTTTTTTTAATTTCACATTAATCATAAATCATATGAATCCAAAAAAAAAAAAAAAAATGTAATATGGAAATATATCTACTATTTATTTTTATACATTTGCACCATACATGTTCAACAAGTGTGAGGGCTAAAAGGTTAAACTGGGTCAGAATTTGTATTTAAAAAAAAAAAAAATTGAACCGCAATAAAAATCCATACAGGTTGTGTAGCGCCTTTTTTTTTTTTTTTTTTTTTTAAATTCATTAAATAAAACCCACCGTATGTCAAGCGTCTGAGGTAACAGTTGTGTTTTGGTGTCTTGGTCGCCACTGAAATCAGAATATTGTCAATAAATGAGTTCTATAAAATACCAGGACGATGTAACGCTATATAAAAAAACGGCCGCGTTAAAGAGCTGAACGTCACCGTGAGCTGATGAGTGGAAAAATTCATCGACTCGTTTACGAAACTCCCTCAGAGGTAAAATTGAAAAAGTCGTTTACACGAATGACACTAGGGCCGGCTTTATGAGGACGTCTGTGGGTGCGTGTGCGTGTTTGCGTCTTTCGGGAAGCAGGTGACCTCCACCATGGCCGTGCCCGTGTGGGGCACCGCCGTGTTCATGATGTGTCTCTGTAGGTGCTTCACCCAGTCCTCCTGCACCGAGAGCGGGCCCTGGAAGACCAGATCACAAAACCTGCACACGGGGAAAAAATAAATAATTCATAAAACTGGTAAAGCTAACATTAGATATACACGAGACAAAACACTGCGTCATGCTGCTATACAAAAAGTATTCGGAAGAGTTGTGTTTATTTTCCTATTACAGCACACCCCCGAGTGTTTTATTCCTCTTATACCACAGCAGTTTCCAAATATTACCATTTTTATTTATTAAAAGAACAAGCCATACTTTTTATATAAATTAGCTCCTGTTCGCGCTCATGTTACAGCAGCTACGAACCGTTTAATGTGAAAGAAAAGGCTATTTCCTGCTGATTTAAAATGAGATGTTAAGGTGGAAATAAAACTTATAAATGTTCTTAGATTGATGGAATAATTGTGATCATTATGATTCCAACACAACAACAAAAAATCTATTATGTTGTTAATATGTTAAAATCATCATCATCATCACCATCATCATCATCCACAGTACCTGCAGGTAAGTCTATAAATTTCCTCAGGAGTGTGTAGCAACGGATGAGTTTTCTTCTTAGACCCAGAACGTGACCTCTGCTTCCTTTTACAGTCATAAGCTAAAAAAAAAATAAATGAGAGACATTAACAGAGAAAAATATACAATGTTTAGTTTCGGTTTTACATCATTAGGGGTCCAAGCGCCGCGATGCGCGCCATTGGGGGTCCAAGCGCCATTGGGGGTCCAAGCGCCGTGATGCGCGCTATTGGGGGTCCAAGCGCCGTGATGCGCGCCATTGGGGGTCCAAGTGCCATTAGGGGTCCAAGTGCCGTGATGCGTGCCATTAGGGGTCCAAGCGCCGTGATGCGCGCCATTAGGGGTCCAAGCGCCGTGATGCCTGTCATTAGGGGTCCAAGCGCCGTGATGCGCGCCATTAGGGGTCCAAGCGCCGTGATGCGCATCATTAGGGGTCCAAGCGTCGTGACGTGCGCCATTATGGGTCCAAGCATTCACAGATATGAGTTATGCACCAAATGCTAAAATTCTAGTTAGTGTTCTTACTAGAACATTAAAAAAACAGGGCAGAGAATTCGATTCAACCTCTGACTTCCTGATGGATGGATTTTTTTTTGGTCAAGTCCAAAATGTTCTATTGTCATTTAACTGTATTACCTATAACGCCATTTGTTAGACTTTAGCTGAGTATGTTGATTTTTGTAAAACGTTAAATCTTATATTGTTTTCTCAACAACCATTGCTTGGATTTGGGATACACCCTTACTTGCTCACATCTACTTGTCAATAATCCCAGTTTTAAATAAAGTATTTATAACATTTGTTGGATTTTACTTTACGACATGCCAGCAACTCGAACAAACACATGTATCTAAAATTGTTATCTATGTATACATTTTTAAAATATACATATTTTTTGTAGTTGTTACTGCGTCCTTTTTAGATTGTTAGCGTATACAAATCACTTAGCTTTAATTGTTTTACTTTGCTTTACTCACAAAAAAAATTCAGAAATCTATTAACAGGAAATTGTTTTAGATTTAATACACAAGTATATTATATTTAAAATAAAATAAGGTAAATTATATGGAATGTCCCTATGTTTTTGTGGACAGGCTGTTAGGAATGCACTTTATAGATGTAGTATATTCAAGTTATTATGTATTAAAACAAAACAAAAGCATAAATTAATTCACACTGGTATTCATTGTACCAGAAAATAAAAATGTCCTAATCAATACAGGAACTAATGGGAGAGTTTGTGCTAAATTTGGACAAAAATATCTTCACTGTACTCTGTCTTCAGGTCGCCTGTTAATGTAAACTACACCACAGAAACATTACGACTAGGCCATTGTGCTGTTAAGACATTTTTCTTGTCACACGTAAGAATGGCAGAAAGGAAGTGAGAAGTCATATGTGTTAGTTCTCCTCCAACTGTAGACTCACATCCATTCACCAACAGGATCTGAACTCATGAGCTTCAGAGGTACGTGCACATCCTTTACCACAGAGTCATAAATAAGCTCTGATATAGACTAAACCGTACACCGCTGTCAAAGATTGAGCAAAATACGTCATTTTCTACAAATGTCTGTCTTATATTATGTTTACAACATGAGAAATATCTGTCTCATAATGTATTTATAACATTAAGTCACTTTTACACAAATTAATAAATATAAATAAAACAAAATAAATTTGACATAACCTTATAATTTCAGGGTCTTGGTCATTTTAAAGGTAGAATTTACCACTTAAATTATAGTAGTAAAAAAAAAGTACAAAAAAAGTGTCATTATATACATAGATAGACAAATATTGCTGAAAACTGAAAAACATAGAACTTCATGGTGTACATGAATATTCATACGATTGCTGAGATTTACCTATATCCTGTTAATCTAATAATCATCACATATCTTCTAGTTTCTGTGTTTGTGACCAAAAGGCTACGAGTTCAAATCCCAGGACTGCCCGAGATCCACGAGCGAGTCTTTATTCAAGGTGAACAACATGGCTAACAACAAATCAAAGCAGAACTGCATTCTCAGGTTTACATTCTCAGGTTATAATGCTAGTAGATTTCGCAAAAAACGTAAAACGACTCACTTGTTCCTTCCAAAAGTGCATTTCTTTTTCGTCGAGCGTAAGCCCGTAAGTGATTGGAGAGGCTAACTCCGCTGTGGAAAGTCGCGTTACAGTGAACACACACTTTTCTGTTTAGTTCACTTTTCTCTGAAACAGAAAGAGAGACAGTCGTTAGAAAACAGCCAAATTCTTACATTATGTTAAATAATAATAAATAATTTCTGTTGGTGTTCCAGAGAATAAACTCTATATCAGAGATTTTTTTTAAATGTGTTTACTCTGGCCTGTTCGTAATTCTTTATTTTTCCTAACAATAATTAAAAAAATAAAATAAATTTACAGTTAATCCAAATTAATCCCACCAGTCACAAGTGCAATAAATGCTTTTTTGGTTTGTATTGTCTTGATTCTGTGATGTATTTGGTCACATGACCACAAAGCAATTTACAGCTCCATCAAAGACAATAAAACATGTTATAAAACAAATACCACCATCAGTTTCCGTACATATAACCTTTAAAAGTCTATTATTGATATTTTACTAAGATAATACCAACACAGTGACCAGCTATATCAGCAAGTGCATTGATGACGTCACCGTCTTCAAGACCATCACCTCACGCTCCAACCAGAAGCCGTGAATGACTGCAGAGGTGCGAGCGCTACTGAGCACCCGCGACTCCGCCTTCAGAGCAAGCGACAAGGTGGCCCTAAGAACAGCGAGGGCCAAACTGTCCCGGGCCATCAGAGAGGCAAAGCGCACACACGCTCAGAGAATCCACAACCACTTCAAGGCCAGCAGAGACACGCGGCGCATGTGGCAGGGCATCCAGAAC
>CM074958.1:22170744-22190197 GCA_037577455.1 Pangasius macronema | reverse complement strand
ACACACACACACACACACACACACACACACACACACACACTACTGAACATCCTCCATGCACGTTTTGCACATGTTTTATGCTGCTGCTGCTACTATTATGTTTATACATAATATAATACCACTATTTTTTTGTTACTTCAGCTATTTATATCGAACTCTGTAATATTTGCACTATTGTCACTTGGTCACTTTCAAACAGAACTGAGTACTGGTCGGTGTTGTAGTCATTGTACTGTCTTGTTCTGTCTTGTGCGTCCGCACGTTTGCACTTGTGCACTTTATATTTAATTTCCGTTGTCCCTGTAGTTCTGTTATTCTGTGTTTGTCTTATGGAGCACCTTGGTCCTGGAGAAACGTCGTTTCGTTTCACTATGTACTTATATATGGCTGAAATGCCAATAAACTCCTCTTGACTTGACATTTATGGAAATTTAAACATTCAGTTGTGACCAATGAGAGAACACACGGCCCATTGTGACACAACTTTGCTTTGCTTTATGTTTTATCTTAATTCCCTTCTTAAGCATATGTTGAACTTTAAGTATAAAAAAAAAGAAGGTGTACAGACCTAAGAGTAAAACCTGTGTATTTAAATAGAGAGGAAAAATTCTGAATTAAATGAATTGATAAAATAAGAATCGTAAAAACCTATTAACCCACTTTAACATTAATATCTTGTTTAATCTTGGGGTCGTACATGGCTCATTGTAAATGTAACAAAATTAAAAGTTGTAAAACTTACATTTTTATTATGCTTTATCCTTTTCTTTCCTTGTTGTGTGATTACTGAATTTCAAGAATAAAGCATTTTGTAAAAAAGAGAGCTGTCATAGGAATAAAATTCAGATACTCGCATATGTTAAAAAAAATAAAATAAAATAAATGAATTACTGAGTCAATCATTTTAGACAGATTAATGTACTTTAGCATGAATATCTTGTTTAATCTTGGGATAACACGTGGCTCATCATAACTGTAAGAAAACGATCAGTTATAAAACTAAAAAATTAATTTCCACCGACATTTTCAAATTAAATTCAGAATTAAATTCACAGTTAAATTCAATTGATATTAATAGTTGTATACTATTTAATTCATGCCCTTTTAGCATGGACACGCTGTTTAATCATTGCGTAACAAAGAGTTTGGACTTAAATTGATAAAATGTTTATATTTATAAATAATTTAAAGGACATATACTAAAATAAACCTAAAATTCTTGTGTGTTTTCAGCCAAGTTTGGCTTGAAAAAAATACATGCTGTGCAGTTATTGCTCTGAGTTTCTCAGAGCAGCTGCAAACACATTGTCATGTTGAATTTGACTATACAAATCAATGTTCAGTGCTGAGCATACAAAAAAAAAAAAAAAAAAAAAAAAAAGTTTAGGTCAATATAGTGTATACAGGGTTTTTTTTTTTTTTTTTTTTTTTTAGTGTTAATATTAATGAAGTAACCAGATTACACAGAATGTCCTGTGTTATTAATAAATAATGAAGGTTTTTAAAGGTACTTTTAAAACCATAAGTGCTGCATGGCCTCGTAGTAGACCTTGGCAGCACTTTCATTTACATACATTTACATAAAATTTAGATAATCAAAGCACTACATGAACAAATAGTTGCTATAAAAGCAAATGCAAATGTATTTTTTAATAAAAAACACTCAGCTCAACTCAAAAGCGTTTATATCCAAATGTAGTCCTATTGAGATTATATAAAACTGTTCCTGATCAGGTGGTGATGAACCTTAAACAAGGATAAAATAAATCTATGGATGGAAATTATTATTATTTTTTTAAAAACTACTAAATCTAGTTTTCCCTTTTAATTAAAAAGCTAACGTAAGCTATGTAATATAAATTTAACATAGTTAAACATATTAGCATAAACTTTAGCAACACCAACGCAGTATGAATTTTCCAAAATAAGAAAAAGAAATGAACAGATACCTGATACTGAGTTTGGTAGTTGTGCTGAAGCATCACGCTCTTTAACTGCGTTAACAAGAAGAGCCTTCCTAGCAGTCTGGGGCAAGGTTTTCACTTTGGCCTCCTCATGAGCTCTCCTCTTTTTTAGAATTCCTATCAGATCACTCGATGGTGATCCTTTCATTGCATCTTTATTACTCTCTGTCCTTTTCTTTTCCTCCACAGATCGAGAGGAAACATGTCCATGTCGTTTGCCGCCTTGTGCAAAACGCTGCACTTTCGCTGTAGAAATAACGAGGCCATTGCTAAATTTGAAGGGATATATAGAGTTCCTCGAGCGGCACTTCTTTTCAAGGGCTTGCAATTTAATCTGGAACTGCTTCTTGTCACGCATCAGTTCCTTCAGGATGATCACGGGTGATTTGGTCGTTGATGTCGAACATGGCTTCCCCAGCCTCTTCAGATGGCCCCGAACGTGATTGGATAATCCGGTCTTGGTGTCGAACCACTCCCTACATAGCGGGCACGTGAGCTCAGATTTCGGCTCTGAAGGCTGCTCGATCAACGGCAAGTCATCCTCTGTTACAGAAAGAAATAAATGTCATGGGAGCACATATTTTAGCTAAATACACCTGTCCTATTGCATTAGTAGTATTCTCATGATATTATCATCCAGAATTTGTACCATTCATTAACTCAGTCTTGGACTTGGCCAAGCCGACTGCCTGAGGGAATAGGTTAAAACAACCAAAGATGTACTGTAAAACAATGTTACAATGGGAAAACCAAGAATTTACCAAAAATTATTTGCTTGTCCAAGTCTTATACTTGACCAAACTTTGAGAAACCATGGGAAACCTTGCAAGCAAGTTAAAAAAGGTACTATGGGAACACTAAAAGGTCACCAGTTTTTACCATGCATGGGGAAAGACTTTGCAAGCAAGTTTCTTTTGCATGGTATGCAAAGTAGGTATCATTATTATAGCCCAGCTGTACAGGATACAAGCCCTTGAATGGGAAACCCCAAGTCTTGGACCTGACCGTGCTGTAAGTTAATGGGGCAACTGGAGAAAACTTAAAGGTTAAAAAAAAAACAGTCAGAAAAAAATAAGCTTACCTGTTTTAATTTGAGGTATCGATGCCATCCTCCGCCGAACAGGAGGCACTTTATCTTGGGAAGCCACCTGGGCTACAGACACAACATGACGTGCTTTATAGCTTACGCCCACCCTGTGCAGATGCCCTCGTATATGGTTGGAGAGACCGATCCCTGACCGAAACACAGCCGGGCAGTAGGGGCAGGACTTTAGATCGACCTTGACATTCCCATTTTTCACTACAGGATCCGATATGTTGGTACCACCACAGACTTCTGTTTCCATGCATTCTTCTTTGATAGAAACTGTCTGCAGCAAACCTGGTTCTTGCTTCGAGAGGTCACACGAGGCATCTGGGCGTCTAAATGTGGTGTTGCTGATATGTACGCCATCTTTAGAACCACATTTTTTAATAAGGTAAAGATTGGAGTTTTTCTGGAAGATTTGCCTGCATTTGGGAAAATCGATCAGAATATCTTGGCCTTGTAGGTTGTGGAATGGAGTGGACATTTTTCTTTTGGAAGGGGACTTCTTTAAAGTCAGCTTCTCCGAGGGTACGCGTTTGTGGTTAGTGCTCGAGTTTTCTCCTTTAGAACAGTCATTATTACAGCTGAATCTTTGACCATTACCATCAGATTTTAGAGTGCAAACCAAGTTGTCATCCTTTAGTGCAAATAGTTCCCCCTTGCACTTGGCAGGAGATGGTGATCCCTCTTCTGGATTGAGGGAGTCATCATTGCAGCATTTACCAAGGTCTGGACTCTCAGTCCTAACACCAATTTCTTCAAAGTTTGGAGTAGACCTGCTTTCTGAGCCACGATTCCTCTTCCGGGATAGCAGTGTGTGAATCGATTTGTCAAGTTTCGATTCACTTTTGTCCAATTTATCATCGGCAGTGTCTTTTGATTTTGGTTTATCTATTTGTAAAAGACCGTTTGAGTCTTCGGGTTCCATGGATTGTTGTATGTCGTTCTCGGGTGAAGACGAACAGTTGCTATTTTCTGAGTCGTGTAAGAATAGCAAATCTTTGTCTAAAGATTTGTGGTTCCTTACCAAGTTTGGTTTTCTATCTGACTTACCAACTTTTTGTCCCTGTAGTACATCTTGCCTTCTGATTATTGTACACTGAGCATCAGTGACAGGATGCTTGCTAAGCATATGAGCAATTAGCTCATGTTTACTCGCTGCCAAGAAGTTACACTTTTGACAAGGATAATACCGCTTGTCTTTCTCGTGCGTTTTTGCATGCTGGACAAAGGTATTGGGACAGTTGGTTCCGAAAGTGCACTGTGGACACTGTAACCTAGCGTCTTTGCCCTCGTTTGTTATTTCATCTGTTCCTGTACTTTCCTCGACAGTTTGATGTCTTTTCGTCTGATGAACAGTTATGTGTTTCAAAAGTGAGGTGTGATTATAAAAGTCCTTTCCACACTCTTTGCATATGAATGGCTTTTGTTTCGAACAGTTTTTTGTGTGCGTTTGTGAATGAGATTTGTCCTTAAAACTGCTATTGCTGGGAAATAATGCAGGCTCTTCCTCCGAACCAGAGTCTCTAGACAGATTTTCTCTAACATATCCAGGCTTTTTACTATTCTTCCCGATTTTTGCTGGTTTCTGTAAAAGGTGTTTGAAGGCCACTGCTGTTCCGTTTGAGTACTGTGACTTGTTCGATATTAGTGAATGCATTTTGGATTGTTTAGTTTCAGGGTCTGCTTCTTTTTGACTGGCCTCTCCAAGGTGATCGTTTTTTGAGTTTTCTGTGGGATTTACCACCTTGTCCAAGTTACACTTCCTTCTAGATGAAGCAGCAGGTATTTTAGCCTCTGTTTCAGAACAGTCCTGATCCTCCAGCAGAAGCTTCATGAACTCTTTCTGGGGAGTCCACTCAAGATCATCTCCATCATCATAACTGTCCAATGAATTCTCTGGAGAATCCACATCAAAGCCCCATATGCCCCGATTTTCCACATCTTCAGCCGTTACCATCTGTCTTAAGGCCATTTCTCCATCTTTTCTAAGCGGCTCACAGTCTTCTAACTGGATGATTGGTTTGTTGGTAGAATTTTGTGTGTGCATCGACTTAGGCAGAAATCCCGGTACATTTTTGGAGATGTCCAATAACATTTCTTGTGAAATGCTGGGTGAAGCTGATCCATTGACATAGGCAGCTTTGGCGGGTCCATCAGAACAGATGGAGTCAATAAAACTAACATGCTTTAGAAGATCTGCTTGGTCACTGTTTGGTGTCATGTTCTCATGTGGGCACTGCATTGAAGCTTCTAATACACTTCCTTCAGAAGAGAACGCTGGCTTGCTCATTAGAGGCCCAGAAATTTCTGACATGGGCTTGTCATTTTCCTCTTTCTTGGTATTCTCCTTCAAAGCAGACATGCCTCGGGACTATGTCTGGGAGATTAAATAGAAAATAAGGCAGAATTTAATTTGGATGTAGCTTTACCTTTCTGCAGTAAGAGAAAATGATCAAAATCTGATCCATGCAACTGAAATTAAATTATCAGAATCAGTATTATAATTTTATACCACAGCACTGTTGAATTCTGAATGGTCAGAAGGTGTTGATTAATTTTCTACAATAGCAGCCCTGACAGTAGTGCAGCTGCAAATCACAGGTTTATATTAACACACTCGTTCTAACACGTTATTGTTTCTGTAGTAACAGCTAAACCACAGGGACAGTAACTCTGCTTCTTCACACCACCCTATTGTTGACTACTTTATTAGCCTATTGTTAGAGTTCATGCTAGCTAACTTGTTCAATTAAGGCTCATTTAGCAACTATCTGCTAATTACCAACTACTTGCTAAATATTGCACTGGAGGATTGCACTGTAAAGACTGCTTGTTGATTCATGTCCTAGATTCTAGCACAGCAACCATATCTACAGCCATGTATTACTTATAATACATAATCACGACTTCGTGTAAAGGTCTAATTTTTACAGCTCAGTATAAAAAACATGGATTAGGATTTTAACTTCTGAACAATTTGTCACAGTTTGGCGGTAAAATTTCCAGACATAAGTGTGTTGTCAGAGGATGTCTGTAGCAAATCTGATCAATTCATATGGAATAGGCCTTGTTCACACCTGGTATTAACATCCGTCTCGAGTGATCTGATCACAAGTGGACAACCGAAACGCACGGCAGTTTACGCCTGGCATTTTGAATGCATCTCTAATGAACACTTGTGATTCATACATCGCTTCCGCTGGGTGAAATATCGCACACATTTATTACACCAGTCTTCTTCTACTGTGTTAGTTTTCAGGCAGAAATGTACACCGAATCCTATCTCATGTACCTGTACAGGCTGTTTCTGCCAATGAAACTTAGAAATGAATGCGAGATGAGATGACGAAAGAAGCTACGAAAAGCAGCTGCTTTCATAACTGCTATTATAGCATCACCTTTATCCATCAACCCAGTGGTTAAGAACGCTACATTTCAGTGCAATTTCTACGGCTAGGGTAATGATGCAGTCGATTAGGGGATCCTTCATTGCTGTCTGTGATGCATCATTACATGTTTGTGTTCAGGCTACAAATGTTGTGTTCAAATACATCCCAGACCACCTCCGAACGTGGTTTGAGTGATCGGATCACAGTGCGTCTCAGACACATTGGACCCCGTTCACACCTGTACTTAGTGCGGTCCACTAATGATCGGATCCCCCAGGACACATGGTTTTTGCCTTTTCTTTTCCTCCCAATTTTCTCCTTAATTTAGTCTTGGCCAATTCGCACCCACCAGTTAGGTCTTGTCTATCACATGAGGGCTACCAACTCACGAAGGTGAAGACAATCACATGCTTCCTATGAGACACGTGAAGCCAGCCAACCACATCTTTTCGAACTGCTGCTCATGCTGCATCATGGGGCGGTGTAACACACAAGGAGGAAAGAGCTATCTACCCCCTTCTGCATACATGAGCTCACAGATGCCCATGATTGGTGCCTCACTCAGGAGCATAAACACATATTAACGCCTGGTATGAGAGGGACGCAAAGATGTTTTTGTCCTTTAAGCACTTGTCACAGGGCCATGCAAGTCATGCTTAGTCACGGGTAGGTAACATGTCTGTATGCTGTACCTGTGCTAGGAACACAATAACTTACCTAAAACTCTCGGAAGCGTCACTTCCCTGAGACGTCGTCTATACTTTATTGTTGTGCATTTTAAACTCGGTTTCGTTTTGGTTTCGGTGGCAGACGATAGAAAAGCGCAAGCACTCCCTGGAGTGTCTTTATACTGATGAAAAAGCTCAAAACCTCTTTTCCCACAGGATATAACGCGATCTTTACCAACATGTCAATCCAGACGGGAAATATAATACTGCTCATTTTAGGTAAATTAGCGTAATCATTTCCGACACATATACGCGCAGCCCGTAAGAAATACTGACATGACGGAAACGGATGATCCCAGAGATACCCGGGTCATAATTACATTACCCACCTCCACGTAGAAAGCTAATCCCGTGCAAATAGGGCTATTGTCTGAGGAGGATTTATGTTGCCATGGAAATATTGCTGTCAATCAAATGAGCAATCTGCCATCTGACGCAGTCCTGATAAGGTAGTAATAATGATAATAATAATAGGTTTTAGCTGGTTTATTATAATTACAATTGCACTGAATGCATATTGTGACATCATAACATTGTATGATGAAATCATCTTTGCAGCGTCTTTAATTAATCTAAATTAAAATACAGATTACATTTGTTTTATCCTGTTTCAGTGCATAGAATTATATTGACTTAATGCCTTCATGTTTTCAGCATTTTTAGGATCAATTACTGCACTGTTACAGTACCTGGAGCTACAGAAACGCTCTACGATGCCAAAACTGTGAATTAAAATGGATCAGTTTGAGTTTTACATCAATTTCAGCATGCATTATGCCATGCTTTCGTGTTCCCCACTGCCATCTGATTGCAAAAATCTACTTATATTGTGGTTTTAATGTGAAAAGGAGTTATACAAAATTACAATGGACACCAAAAGGAAAGTTTACGCTCCCGTGGTGTAAATCCCCTGTCATGAGGAGTTAAAAAACTTAGTGCAAGTGCAAAAAAGGATGGTAAATAAGCATGCATGACGGGTTCACATGAACACTGCACTCATTAATCGCATGTCTTGTTGATCAAGTCAGATTTGCCATCTTGTAGAAGAGCATTCAGTCCTGCAGCTTGTACCACGTTAAACCATGCAATTCCCAGCATGCAAAAAGTCTGGAAAAAGCACCACAGCATCTTTAACTGTTCTTAATGCACCTCTGACACACGAGTTTGTTTAGGTTTATTTTTATTCCTACTGCTGTGAATAAGAGCACTAAGTGCTAGCAAGGTAGCAATGATTGCCTATTATCTCTGTATATCAAGGCTAAGAAAACAGCTATTCCAGAACCTGGACAAAAGAGGGATCTTCTCACTCTAAAACAAACATTAAAATTGCTAATTTAGCATACCTTTCTGTCGCTGAAACCGAGAACAATAACACCGAAGTGAGATCATTTCATTTTTTTGAAATGCCTTCCATCCATTTCGAAGCCGCCATGTTTGTGCCGATGGTCCACGGACGATACCACTGCACGTCCTTATGGGGGAAGACCTGTGGATGTAAAAGGAAAAAATACGCCATTTTCACTTTTAGATTTCGCAGTGTAAAATTTGTAACCTAAAAACATTTTAAACATGTTATCACATACGTATATTTTACCGAATATCCAACTGAATCGTAGTGTTAGGGACAATGTTAGACATGGTATCACCTAAAGACAAGTGGAACAGTCCGAATAGCTGGCACTAAACACCCGAGTCGAGAGTGAGACCAGTGTGGCTAGTACATGACACGACAAAGAAGCTGTCATTTTGTGGGTTTATTTTAATCAAATAATAATGTATTAACGCATTAAATATATGTTGTTAAGTTAAATTAGAGTTGGGGATTGGGTAAATTCATGATTAAACCAGAGAAACTTGTATTTTTTAGGGTGAAAAGGTAACTCGCCGGTGCCCCTAGCTAGCAAACCATGAAGCTGACTTCAATAAGATAGAAACTGAAGCGAGCTGTAAATGCTCTCAGAATATTTTATAGCGGTTTTTTGTAATATTACACACATAATTATTTATTTATTTATACAATTGGCTGAGGTACAAGACTGAATGTTTTACATATTTCTCTCTCAAAGTTCTGTGAGGTTTATTTACTTATCTCCATGAATTTCCAAACTCGTTAAACATGAGGTTTATGATTTGTTTTATTACCAAATCTAATGTAGATGACAAAAAGTGCAGGTTAATATAATATAGTATAATGTTAATTAAACAATATAAATGCTAATTAACCTTAATCGAGGGAGGTGCTCAAAGGATTTGTGCTTTTCTTTTTCCATATTGTTTTATCTCAACAGTCTTTAAATATTTTTTAACACTCTTCACACGTTTTATACAGCTGATCTTTTCAACTTTTAGTGTTTTAAATAGTAATTTTTCGGACATTGCTCTCAAAATAGGATTTGTGCCTGTTAGCAATCTCTGACGGGCCGCATCCCAAATTGCTCCCTACTTCTCCTAAACGTACACTACGCAGGATACAAACTCTAACGGTTTACACGTTATATCTAGTGCACTAGGAAGCGGTTTGGAACATAGCCACGGGTCCCCAACCTCGCCCTTGTCTTGATTTTAAGCTTTATTTATGTATTTGTGACTGTTCATTATGTCAACTGACACTTAAAAGCCTTATTAAAATAGAATAAAACTGTTTTGAACCGAATTAAGATTTAAAATCGATGAGCTAACGTTACACATCATTGCTAGCTAGCAAAATTAGCGTGGCGCGAGATCGCGGCGCGAGACCATTAAAAAAAAAAGGTCGGTTAGCTTAGCTAGCTAGCTCCATGAAACTCTCACAAAAACTTTAGTAAGGTATTAATAAATGATAAATTCAGCATCAGAATTACGTCCTACAAGAAGAAGAAGAAATATATCGTGTCTCAACTCAAGTGTAGTCACCAGTCTATGTAAAATATCTATAAAAATATAAGTATTTTAATATTTTTTTTATTTTTGCTAGTTAATCTGAGTTTTTAGCTAGCTATTATCAAGTTTACAGGTATTATTGAGTCACTCAAATCTTTAAAGGCCTGATAAATTTGAAAATGGTGCCTCTTTATTGTACAAAATGGTTCATGTTTAAATGTCACCTCTATTTCTGGAGGTATGGGAGATTTTAGGAATTGAAGGCTAGTTGAAATAATCTACCTCTACTTTGCTTTCAGATTATTCTGAGCAGAAGTTCATCTGAACCCAGAAGATGGTAGACTCATCCTCAGAGTTCTCCTTTTCCCTGGATAACCTGTTCTTTGACAGACCTGTGGTTCATAAAGTGTGAGCTGACGGTTATATTTAAAGTGTCCCTGAAATCAAAATGGGTGTTTCAATTGGTGTTATAGTGTTTCACTTCCAGAAAAACTATTTTTGATGACTCATCCTGTACTCGTCTTGTGTTCCTCCAATTAAACACTGTCTAGAAAAAAGGATATGCCCCGCCCCCAGGGGTGTGTCTTGCTAAGCTCGTTAGCATGTAACATGGTTTTTCGGTGTGTTTTTTGGCTGTGCACACTATTCTGTTTTCCAACCATCACTTGAGAGAGAGTAAGTGTTTGGAGTTTGTGTGAGTTGGTGGTTCTGTGGGCCGTGAGAGTCAGTAATATCAGTTTATCTCCCAGTCAGACTCATTAGATGTCATGTGTTGATGACCCTATGACTCTCCGTCACCTTCAGCAGCGCTGACACTCGACTTCGCCTCAGATAACTCCAAAAACACGTGGCATGTTGCCATTTATGTCCATATCATACTGGTTAATGTGGACAGGCGTCGGTGAAGGCGGTGGTGAGAAAGCCTCCTCAGATGAAAAAAGACACTTGTTACAGATTCTTCTTAGCTAGCTCACTAAGCTACTGTCAGGTTTGTTTAGATTAGGCAGGGAGGTGAGGTTTGTGTGGCGTATCTTGAACGCTATTGGCTGTTGTGTAAATCAGTCAAGCACTTCGACACGCCATCGCTCTGATTTCCAAAAGAAAATATGCCTACGTACGGAATCAAATCACGCCATTTTATCGTGAATTTCAGGGTTTATGCTGACCGCTGATGTATCCGTGATAGGTTTCTGGTTCTCTGTAGATCTCAGATCAGCTCGAAATCTTTTTGGAGGTGGGATTTTTTTTGTATTTGATCTTCTGGTTGTTTGTAATCATACAGGAAACCATTATGTCAGGAGCAGAACGTGTGGAAACTGGACGCTGCACCTGAAATTTCAGCAATCCCAGCGACTCAGGAGCTCCAGAAAGAGGCAGAAAGCTTGGCTTCTGCTGGTCAGTGTAGATACATCAGTGTCTCATGTCTCAAAAAAAAAATTATACATCATCATAGTTCAGGTCTTAAGAAGTTCGGCTATTAGATAGCGCAAGGTTAATAGCTACCAGACTAACATTGTGTATTAACTGTATGCTACAATTTTTTTCTCTAATCATTTTTTCTCTAAATTGCATGGTCCCAACCTGCAGTCCTTTTAATTAAAGTCAAGTATTTGATCTTGTATTAATTAACCTCACTCGCTCCCTATTAAGTTTACTCTCAGAAGCCAAAGAAGTTTTTCCCGCCTTTCCGGAGACCCGGCGTCAGCGTCGGACGGCGTGTCCAAAGTCAGACTGGTGAAGCAGAAGACCAGCAGGTGGTTGAAGTGTGGAAGCCTGAATTATCCATGTCTGGATTCCATCCCAGTGTGAGTAGCCATCAGAGCTGTCCTGCTGCCTCGCAGAATTCAGGAGAAACCAGACATTTTCGTCCCACTGGCGCTCAACTCAAAACCCGGTAAACGTTTTAACGTGACATTTCTGTTCACTTCTGTTCAAACAGCTAATGATTTTTAGTATATTTAGTTAAAAATCAATTAACTAATTCATTTGTTTAGTTAATCGTATTCTAAAATACACAGTATTGCAGCTTACATAAATGTCACCCAGATCATTACACGTTACTGACTAGAGTTTGCGGCTTGTTGCTATGGTAACCACAGTGACGCCTAACTAGCTCAATTACCTCTTCCAAATGTGCTGTTTTTCTTTCTGTGCTGATCGAAGTGTATCACGGTTGTTAAGCTGTACTATAATATTTTTGGTATAATAGCTAATATTTGCATGCAAATTTAAATATTAAGGTATTTTAATACTTGGGTAATACTAAGGTAATACTAAGCTACTGTTATTGCTCTGAAGTTGATTCATTTCCTATAAACGCACATCCTGAAGTGTGTTATTCCTTCCGTATTCGTCTTTACAACCCTATAGGTTATTTAAAACTCCCATGAGGAAGCTCGACAGCGTTTCCATTCCAGCGACGAACCACAGCGTCAGTTCGGTCGCTACGGTGACGGAGTATCCGCTCCCGCCTCACGCCGTGGCTGCTTCCCGTGGCCCTTTCGGAGAGCTCGGCCAGACGGAGGGATGCAGCAGTCCGCTAAAGACCTGCTCTGTTGTTCGCCCTCTCACTCCCAGGCCTCTTCAGATACAAGGTGATATAGAATCAACATGCACAGAGTGTCTAATAAAGTGTTTAAACCCCAACAACGCTGCTGAGTCTGATACACACACACACACACACTCACACACCATGTCAGTGTCACCAGTGATGAAATAGCCAATCACTAGTGGACAAGTCATAATTTAGTTATCTGGCCCACCAGCTAAGTGATCTCTACAGTGTGTTGTCCAGAACCTTAACTGGCTAATTGGCTTGAAATCAGAGACAGTTACTGTAAAATGTGCAGTGAGCTGCTTTACAAGCGCTTTCTGTCCCTCCATCACACATAAGAGACCATTCTAGTCTTTAATAAAAGGCAAAAATCAGTGTGTGATAGATAGATAGATAGACAGACAGACAAAGAAGGAGGATAGATGGATGGATGGATGGATGGATAGATAGATACATAGATAGACAAAGGTGCAAGATATATGGTTGATCAATAGATAGATAGATAGATAGACAAAGAAGTAGGATGGAAGGATGGATAGATAGAAAGACAGACAAAGGTAGAGGATAGATGGATAGATGGATAGACATAGAAAAAGAAGATGGATAGATAGATAGATAGATAGATAGATAGATAGATAGATAGATAGATAGAACAAGAAGTAGGATGCAAGGATAGATAGATAGATAGACAGACAAAAAGAGAAAGATAGACAAAGAATGAGGATAGATAGACAGATAGACAAATAAGTAGCATGGATAGATAGATGGATAGACAGATAGATAGACCAAGAAGTAGGATGGAAGGATAGATAGATAGATAGATAGATAGATAGATAGATAGAAAAGAAGTAGGATGGATAGATAGATGGATAGACAGATAGATAGACCAAGAAGTATGATGGAAGGATAGATAGATAGATAGATAGATAGATAGATAGATAGACAGACAAAAAGAGAAAGATAGACAAAGAAGTAGGTTGGAAGGATAGTTAGATAGACGAAGGTGCAAGATATATGGATGGATGAACAGATGGATAGATAGACAAAGATGGAGGATAGATGGATAGACAGCTAGATGGATAGACAGACAGGTTAAGTGTGGTGTGGTCTTCAGTCCTTGCATCACATGTAAAGGAGGCTGTTCTAGTCTTTAATAAAATATTAATCAGCGTATAAGTTACTTACAAGTTAATAAACGAGTGTCATGATGAAGAGAACTAACCAAGTCATTTTTTCCCCGTCGTTTAAGGCACATCCGGATCAGCGATCCTCCGCCCCGTGTCTGAAATCCGTATCCTTTACCAGACTGCCTCCTTTATACCCGTCCCCCGGTGTGTGAAGGTTCCCTTAGTGATCTCTGCACAGCCGTTCAGTTCAGGAGCCTCTTCAGCGACTTTCCGTACTTCAACTACGTGCAGTCTAAAGCGCTGGATGATGTGAGCATCGTCCCTTCCTTCAGCACGTTTATCACGTTTACTGATAATACACTGCTTTTTTTTTTTTAAATAAAAGACCTGATTACTGCTGTGTTCCAGGTTCTTTACAGCGGCAGGAACTTTGTGGCCTGCGCCCCCACCGGCTCGGGGAAAACGGTGCTGTTTGAGCTGGCTATCATTCGAGTGCTAATGGAGACGAGCGAACCTTGGCGAGATGTCAAAGCCGTCTACAGTGGGTCGCAACGCGTTTAACGTTTCTTTATTTTTGAATCTTTTCTTTATATTAAAGCAATCACCTCACAGGCTTTACACAGGCACAAGTCTGGATGTTTGCTTACTCTGTAAAATCTTTTATTAAATGATGGTGAAGTAGGTTTGAGGGAGGATTAAGGAATAAAACACAACAGAGAGCGCTGTTATTGGAAAATAATCAACGACAGAGTACTGCAGCGAAGTGGAGCCGCCGCTACCAACCCAACCTTGATTATTTTCCTTTAACCGCATGTCCTGAAGTGTGTTATTCCTCCCATACATCAGCAGTTTACCGATGATTACGTTTGTTATTAATTAAATACGACATATGATTCTTTTTATCTGTTTATTGTTACATTTAATGTTACAAGGCAAGTTAGTTCCTGTTCTCACTTACGTTATAGTAGCTGTAAACAGCTGTCTTTCCTTCTCCAGCCTCTATTTTTCGCTCTCTTGACGTTAATAAGACAAAAAAAACCCCACAAGTTTCTAATGTTTCCGGAAAAAAAACGCAAAGAAGCGTGAACTCGTCTGTCCTGAAGATGCCGGAAAACTTTACCTCTGACTGTTACAAACCGCTGACACTGGAGACTCCTTCCATAAATGTTAAATGTAACATCTGTGACGTTTGATAATAATAGTGTAACATTTAACTTCTCCTTACAGATGCTAAAACGTCATCGTATCGACGATCTCACACGGTTTTTAATCCATTTATTCGGCGCGCCCATCATCCGCCGTACACGTCCCTGTGAACGAGCCGTTACTATAGAAACAATGACATGTTAGATCGAGTGCATTAATATAAACTGGTGATTTGCAGCAGCACTACAGTCATCTGTCTCCTTTCCCCCGTCAGTGGCACCCATTAAGGCTCTTTGCGGTCAGCGATATGAAGACTGGAAGCAGAAATTCGGGCCACTGGGACTGAACTGCAAAGAGCTGACAGGAGACACCGAGATCGACGACTACTTCGAAATCCAGGATGCCCACCTCATCATGACAACACCAGTAATTTAAAACTAACGAGTTTCATTCCAGAATAAAGCAAAACCTGACAGAGTGTGCGTCATTAACGCTGCACGGTTCCTCTGCGAAGGAAAAGTGGGACAGTATGACGAGGAAGTGGAGAGATAACGTTTTACTGCACTCGGTCCGGCTCTTCCTGATCGATGAGGTCTGAGGTTTACATCTTTACGCTCATTTGAGCATCAGTCGCAGTGATTCAGGGTTTTAATCCCTCTGCGTTTTTGTGGCGTGTTACAGATCCACGTGGTGAAAGACGTGACCCGAGGAGCCACTCTGGAGGTCGTGGTCAGCAGAATGAAGACCATGCAGTCGTACCGCACCGCTGAAGATCCACACTCAAAGACCTGCATGAGATTCGTAGCAGTCTCAGCCACCATCCCAAACCTACAGGATGTACGCAGCAGCAGCGAGGGATGGAGGGATGGACAGAGACAGACAGATAGACAAAGATGAACAATAAATAAACAAACAGATAGATAGATAGACGGATGGAGGATAGATGGATGGATAAATATATATATATATAGATAGATAGATAGATAGATAGATAGATAGATAGATAGATAGACAGATAGACAAAGAAGGAAGATAGGTGGATGGATGAATAGATAGATGGATAGACAACAAAGGAGGATAGATAGACAGACGGATGGAGGATGGATGGATGAATAGATGGATAGATAGACAAAGAACGAGGAGAGATGGATAAATATATAGACAGACAGATAGATGAAGAAGGAGGATAAGTGGATGGATGAATAGATAGATGGATAGAAAACAAAGGAGGATAGATAGATAGAGGATAGATAGATAGATAGATGCATAGACAGACATACAGACAGATGTACAAAAATGGATGGACTGACTGGAAAAAGAGAGATAGATGGGCAGGATGGGTAGCCAACGGCAGATGGATGGATGATAGATGTAAAGATGGATAGAAAAACAGAGTGATTGATGGATGAATAGAAAAAACATAGATAGATAGATAGGTTAGATAGATAGATAGATAGATAGATAGATAGATAGATAGATAGATGGGATAGACAACCACGAATAAGAAGCAGATTGAAGGATGGGTAGCCAAACAGACCAACAGATGGGTAGATGGATGGAAAAGTGATGAATGGATGAATAGAAAAAGATAGATAGATAGATAGACAGACAGACAACCGTGGATAAAAGGCAGATTCAAGGATGGGTAGCCAAACAGACGAATAGATAGAGAGATGGGAAGAAAAGATGGATAGAAAAAAGAGTGATGGATGGATGAATAGAAAAAACACAGACAGATAGATGGATGGATGGATGGATAGATAGATAGATAGATGGATGGATGGATGGATAAACAACCATGGATAAGAAGCAATTTGAAAGATGGGTAGTCAAACAGACCAATAGATCGGTAGATGGATTTAAAAGATGGATGATGGATAGATAGAGTTATGAATGGATGAATAGAAAAACAGACAGATGGATGGATGGATGGATAGATGGATAGATGGATGATTGGACAGGCGGAGAGACTTAAAACAGATAGATGAATGAAAGATGATGTATGTAACCCCAGCTAATGATAAAGTAAAAATATTTCCAAAGTATATTCTTATTGTTTAACGCTGGGATGGATGACTGCAGTGTGCATGTGCGTGTACATGTGCTGTCCGTCGCTGCAATGACGGACTGATTGTGTAGATATCCGAGTGGCTGTCGGACGAATCGGGTCCAGCCGCTTGTTTGCAGATGGACGAGAGCCACCGACCGGTGAAACTGAGGAAAGTGGTGTTGGGGTTTCCGTGCGGAAGCAACCAGAACGAGTTCAAATTTGACCTGTCACTCAACTACAAGATGGCCAGCATCATTCAGACCTACTCCGACCAGAAACCAACGCTGGTGGTGAGAGAAACAATCAGCTCTTCACTCATCACGTTATCGTTTCCACACGTTACGTAGCGCTGACACTGGAGACTCCTTCCTTAAATCATTAATATAAACCTGTGATTTGAAGCTGAACTGATGCTGTTATAGAAAATTCATCAACACTTTCTTAATTAATCATCACTTTCTTCTGACCAATCAGAATCCAGAATTCATCAGTGCTGTGATGTGTAATATATATTATTTATATATATATATATATATATATATGTGTGTGTGTGTGTGTGTGTGTGTGTGTGTGTGTGTGTGTGTGTGTGTGTGTGTGCGTGCCTCAAAGTTTTGTTCCACGAGGAAAGGAGTTCAACAGTCTGCTGCTGTGCTCTCCAAGGACGCCAGATTCATTATGAGTATTGATCACAGACAGAGGTGCGTTTACTTTCTCACACCGTCTTCCTTATATATCATTTTATATATATATATTTTTTTTATAGATTCATAATCAATATAAATCACTTTATTCGCTCACAGGCTGATGAAATATGCCAATTCGATTCTCGATACCAAACTCAGAGGTATGTGTGTGTAATTTTTTTCCTTGAGATAGAGATCTGTGTGCGTGTGTGCGTGTGTGTGTGTGTGCGTGCGTGCGTGTGTGTGTGTGTGTGTGTTCGGTGCACTGATGCTAGATTATCTTTCCTGTCCTCCCCCATTCAGATCTGATAATGTGTGGTGTGGGGTATCACCACGCTGGTGTGAGTGTGTCGGACAGAAAACTGGTGGAAGATGCGTTTACAGTCGGCGACTTGCCCGTCCTCTGTGAGTGCAGCTTCCACTTAAGCACAAAGTGTCCTCTTCTTGCTCCAAACAATATATATTTATATTCATAAACACCTATGAAGTTCATGATGTCATGTACTTTAATATATTAAAAAATATTAAAAGATTTATATTTTAAAAAATGCCTGATGTTACATCCACAGCACTGTCAAATTCTCAATTCTGATTGGTTAGAATGTGTAAATTAATTAAAAAAAAAACAAAACAGCAGCTCGTTACTTATTAATGCGGTCGTTCTTTCTAATACGTTGTTGTTTCTATAGTAACAGCTCATTCACAAGGTGCTGTACGGTGGTCACTGCTCATAAACAGATGTGTAATGGTTGACATGGTGAAGTTTTCTGTAAAGAGATGTTTATTTAACATTTATGGAAGGAGTCTCCAGTGTCAGAGGTAAAGCTGCTGTAACTTTAAGTTACAGGAGACTTCACGTTTCTTTACGGTTTCTCGGTAACACGATAAGCTGCGTTACTTTTGTTTTATTAACTTCAAGAGAGGCTGGAAAAAGAGAGGGAGTGCCTGTTTATAGCTGCTATAGCATAAGTGAGAACAGGAACTAACTTGTTTCATGGGCGTGCTACAAGAATGTAACTATAAATGGATAGAAAGTGTCATTCTTTCATGGATAAAAAAATCGAATCATTGTCAAATTGCTGTGGTGTAAGAGGAATAAAACACTTCGGTGGTGCTGTTAGAGGAAAGTAATCAGCTTCAGAGTGGTGACAGTGACTCTGCGCCATCACACCACTCTGAAGCCGATTCATTTCCTGTAACTGCATGATACACGGTGCTTTATTCCGTACTCATTGAGTAAAATGCGTATGTGCTGTCAGCGTGCGCCCTCACGTGTGCTCTAAACTCTTTATTTATTTGTAAACTCTCTAAATAAGTAGGTTTGGTTTGCACAGAGCAAACCTCGGGTGTTAATCGTGTACCGTATGCCGTGCACTTTCTCAGTCACTACCAGCACTTTGGCGATGGGCGTCAACCTGCCGGCTCACCTGGTGGTGATCAAATCCACCATGCACTACGCCGGCGGGGCGTGCGAGGAGTACAGCGAAGCCGACATGCTGCAGATGATTGGTAGAGCGGGCAGACCACAGGTAACGACGTTAGAAATAACTGTATGTCTTTTTTTCACTACGTTCACACTGTAGTAACCTGCAGCCTAATGCGGAATTTATATTCTGTGTTACATACTCGGCTTCTTACCAGCTTCGTTTTCGGATCAGATTAGCAAAGCAAGCTGACTGTACTAGCGACGTGCACTCACCGAAGGCACCAATGATCTCTGCTACTTCCTTAAAAGCTTTATTTCACTTCATACACATTTAATGACAGGACGTTTGAGACAGGATGACGTAGGGCAGTCGTGGCCTAATGGTCTGAGAGTCGGACTTGTAACCTGAAGGTGAACCTGAAGGTGGTGGGTTCGAG
>CM074958.1:22143228-22164907 GCA_037577455.1 Pangasius macronema | reverse complement strand
ATTGAAGCCACCAATGCTCGAGAACTGGAGCTGGTACAGACTAACCATCAATAACCAACGCTAACCGTCACTAACCATCACAAACCATCACTAAACATACATACTGCTGTCTCCTCTAAACACATATCTCATGTCTCAGTCCTATACCCGTGTAAATGACCGATATGTTTTTTCATCCAGATCGTGAACCGTCACCCTCCGTTTGGAAACCAGATCAAAGACGCCGTCAGCAGACTCCCAAAATATGAAGTTAGTCTGGAACAGGTGACAGATATTTCTGTTTATTTTAATATCAACTCCTAAAAGTGTACATTTCCAATGGATTGGGTCAAATTTAATCATACAGACATTTATCCTATTTTTAATAACGCATGTAGGGCTGTGTATCTCATTCTAAAATGATTCGATGAACATAAATCATAAGATTTGTTTTTGCAGTTTCAGGTTTTGTTTTAAAAAACTGCTATTTTTATAAACTCTTTTTGTTCTCACATTAGTACTGTAACTGCTGCGATGGTCACAGCAAAAAGCTCACTGAATTGAATTACCAGGATTAGCAGACTTAGAGACCACACCCTTCTAGACAGAGGACACACCTGCTTTACTGGCACTGACAGGCACATAGGCCACGCCTCCTTTACTGGAATTGTCACACATGCACTGAGGCCACGCCTCCTTTACTGGGACTGACAGGCACATAGGCCACGCTTCCTTTACTGGGACTGACAGGAACAGAGGCCACGCCTCCTTTACTGGGATTGTCACACATGCACTGAGGCCACGCCTCCTTTACTGGGATTGACAGGCACAGAGGCCACGCCTCCTTTACTGGGACTGACAGGCACAAAGGCCATGCCTCCTTTACTGAGTCTGACAGGCACATAGGCCACGCCTCCTTTACTGGGACTGACTGACACATAGGCCTCGCCTCCTTTACTTGGACTGACAGGCACATAGGCCACGCCTTCTTTGCTGGGACTGACACTCATGCACTGAGGCCACACCTCCTTTACTCTGAATGTCCGGCACATAGGCCACACCTCCTTTATTGGGATTGACACACATGCACATTGGCCACGCCTCCTTTACTGGGACTGACAGGCACATTGGCCACGCCTCCTTTACTGGGATTGACACACATGCACTGAGGCCACACCTTCTTTACTGGGACTGACAGACACAGAGGCCACACCCAATTTATTGTGGGCCACACCTCCTTTACTATAACTGATATGCACAAAAGCCACACCTCTTTCTCTGGAACTGACAGGCACAAAAGCCACGCCTCCTTCATTAGACCTGACATACACAGAGGCCACGCCTTCTTAATTGTGACAGACAGGCACAGAGGCCACACCCAGTTTACTGTGAGTGACAGACACATAGACCATGTCTCCTGCACACCTCTTTTACTGGGATTGATGGATACAAAGGCCATGCCTCCTTCCCCAGGCTGACAGGCACAATGCTTTAAAAACAGAATTTTGTCTTTTTCTAGCTTCCCCGTTACAGTGTCTCCACAGCAGAGATCGTTATCACACTGAACCTGAAGAACTTTGAGGAGCTGATGATGAAACGGACTGCACCGGACCATCATTATGTCACACTCCTAATCGGCGACTGTGACAACAACGTCGTCTTCCAGCAGAAGATCTCGTGAGAGACACAACTCTTCATCTTTTTTGCTCAGAGGCCTTTTTAGTAAAATATAATATAATATAATATAGATATTAATGTTTCAATGAGCAGAGACACTTTACTGCTGAAGTCTGGAAGCTGGTCGAGGAGGGTCGAGGTGACGAGAACGCCTGCTGGAGATGAGATCAGCATCAATGTAATCAGCTCTGAGTATGGTGTGTGTGGCTCAGGCACTCTTCTACACATTTACACAGCTCTGGAGTCAGAAGGAAAATTGCTGTTGCTGTTAAGAGGAATAAAACACTTCTGGACACGCTGTTATAGGAAATTAATCAACTTCGGGGTGGGGGATGTAATGGAGTCACCATGTTGTTGATTATTTTCCTCTAACAGCAACATGGAGTGTTTTACTCCTTATATAAGTTTTATATAAATGTAATTTTTCTTCATCACTGCATACTGTAAAATTAAGTAGTGTGTGTGTGTGTGTGTGTGTGTGTGTGTGTTGATGTGCAGTGGGACTGGATATCCAACAGAAATTCAGTGCCTTCTACTCAGGAGCAAAGACGTTTAGAGCTGAATCGGGTGGAGCAGAGAGTCCAGCGTTTAGGAGAGACACGAGAGAAACCCCACAGAGAAGAAACACCTCCACGGAGAAACCTGCCACAGCACGAGCTCCAGTGCACAGAGATCGATCTAAACCAGGCAATACAGACGTGTTCATCTTACAGATACATACTTTCCGCATACACTCACTTATATATATAATATGTTTAATATCTGGATCAGAACACACTCAGCAGGTATATGTTGCATATACATATACAAGTTGATGATGCAGTAATGTCCAGGGTTTCTCCATAAGCAGAAATCCAGCAAACTGAGACTGGTGTAGTGTGTGTAAGACCTAACGAGCTTCACAAGGCATCACAAACTATTCTAGTAAGAAATGTAGTACAGTAAATGAAGTCCTGAGGGAACAACAGAAAAGTGTTTGCTCTGTTGTACAGAGCTGGCTTCATGTGTCTCAGGGGCATCACGTGAGCCTTCTCACACCTGGATCGGTAGTTGTCGTATGATAGACACATATGAATTGTCCAAGGGGGAGTAAAACTCAAATCAGTGGAGACTTTTTATTTGTATGACATCAAAATGTATGCAAATACACCCGCTTTTCATGCAAGACAGAACCGACATGGCTACCTGTCGGTATGGTGGTACAATAAAATTCATTCCAGTTCACTGAGCGGGAAAGGACATGGGACATGAAACATTGGTTTGTGTTATTAGTTACATTCACATCGCATTGACTCGGGCTTGTGAGCCAATAAGAATCAGTAAGGCGAGACGGTGATCCCTTTGGTTCGGTGAAAAACATGGAGGAGCTGCTAATTATTACTTTAGCACCACACCAGGGTTACACTCGACGTTATCAGGACATCCGTTAGCGTAGCTGGATCTAAGCAGGAGGAATTGAAATGTCCAACAGGGTGGAATGTATTTAGCATTTCTGGACCAACAGGCAGGTCGTTCAGTAATAAACACACAGGGTACAATGTGTAGCTATTTAATATTTTCTTATTGCCCTCTGGTGGGCAGGTGAGGTACTGCAGTATGTTGTGTTTGTGCATCAGCAGCATAACTGCGCTGTGCTCCAGGACAGTCTTCTACTAACTGTTAAATACAAACTCTAAACTATTTAAAACTCTGTCCTCACTGCAGATCCCGCTCAGATAGATCCCAGCAAACGGCAGTGTAACCATTTTTGTAAAAACAAGCAGCTCTGTGGTCATGAATGCTGTGAGTACCACAACAAGTTGATTTTGATTATTAAAAGGAAATTTGGTTATCAAATGAGATGAATTGACTGCTCTCACTGCAGGCAAATTTGGCGTACAGAAGAGGCTCATGAGTCAAGAGCCCACTTTCTCATCATATCTCCAAGATCTAAAGATGAGGAACGAGAAACTCATGGAGACCCCGGTCAAGCGCTTGAAGGTCAACCTGTCCTCTTTACTTATACATATATATACACACATATACAGTGTATACAATGACAGTGTGTATTAATCAGAGGGCTTAATACACAGACACATGGCTATCAGTTCTGTTTTTCTTTATATAGATTTGAATATTGCATTAACCGTTTAGGAATTACAGNAGGGTCTCACCTCAGTGGTGGTATTGAGGGTGGCAGAGAGCGCTGGTCATTCACTCCCCCACCTACAATCCCTGCTGAACCCGAGACTCGAACCTGCCACCTTCAGGTTCACCTTCGGGTTACAAGTCCGACTCTCAGACCATTAGGCCACGACTATTATTTATAATCACACTATCCGTTGCACCCAGATGAGGATGGGTTCCCTTTTGACTCTGGTTCCTCTCAAGGTTTCTTCCTCATATCATCTCAGGGAGTTTTTCCTCGCCATCGTCGCCTCTGGCTCGCTCATTAGGAATAAATTCACATATTTACAATATAATTTTTGAATCCATTTATTTCTGTAAAGCTGCTTTGTGACAATGTCTGTTGTTAAAAGCGCTATACAAATAAAATTGAATTGAATTGTCCAATTACATCTGAGCCTGTGGAAATGAAGGACTGTGTTAAAAGTGGCTGTAATTCCTAAACAGTTAATGCAATATTTCTGTTAAACCCCATGAATTAAAGCTGAACGTCTACTCATCTTTATTGCTTCATATCCATTGTGGTGGTGTACAGAGGAAAAAGCTGCCCAAATACTTGTGGACCTGACTGTATATCTGTAATTTTAGTAAATTGCATGTTTTCTTGTAGATGAAGATGAAGAGTGAGGAAGAGGCCATCAGCATGCAGCAGTTCTCCTACACACCGAAAGAACCAATGCCTGCTGCTACATGGTACCTGTGATTAATCTCTCCTTCCTGATTGACTTGAATATTACTCATTATATTTCACACCTGATCTTCAGTGGCATCCAAGATTTATTTTAGAATGACACTCAGAGTTGGGTTTTTTCGTTGGTTCATCAACATGCTGGTCTGTTTTCACTTTGGTTAACGGTTTCCTGCATTACCCACAAAGCCATTCGACTCCCGGCTGATAGTGGTCCAGGGGGATTAATGCTGCATTCGGCTAAAACTCGTAACCCGGAATTTCCCATTCCCGGCTATGCAAAACCCAAAGAAAAGGCCCTCTCATCTGGGAATTCCTACTTGGGAACTCAGGACGGTTTTCTCAACCCCGAGTTCAGTGAGTGACATCAAATCAACATGGCCGCTCACAGTATACACAGTAGCATTGCTTGCCTTTAGATGATTTATACTGTATATACTGTATTAGCTTTAGATCAGTCGACATACAGACATATTCACTGGTTAAATCTAAATCTGAGTCTTAAATAAACCTACATCACGCTGAGCTGACCGGCTTGTTGCTAACAAACTACGAACATGGAGGCGTCTGTGTTTTATCGCCGCTTTGCAGCTTGAATGCACAGGCGTCAAAAATGAATAAATCGAATGCAGCGTTAGTCCTGTACCTAACGAGAACGATGCAGCGGTGCTTTAGTCCTTTAGTCTGTCCATCTCTCTCAGCTCCTCATCTTTGCAAAGCTTCAACTTTCATGCTAATATCTCTATCAGCATCATCTCCTAGATCGCTAACTAGAATAAAGAGTAAAGTAGGTCCACTGTGTAAGCCACTCCTGAGTAAATAATGTCCTTAAAGTTTAATGTCTGTATAAATCTAAATTCCTTCCCGATTAGGATGTTTACTGAATTTGAGTATTTAACAGTTTGTTGCTTGTTTTGATGTTTTTTTCCTGCAGGACTCAGAAACGTCTTGCTACACCTCAACAGCAGGCGTATTATGAGCCACATCACGATGGTAAGCGTGTATTTTAAAAGACAATAAGAACTCGAAGAGTGTTTTGAAGAGTGAGAAGCACTTCGAAAAACACGCTTCACCATCAGGAATAAAATCTGTCCATAATTCAGCCACTCCAGCTTCCTAAACATGAACCATCACGTCTCCCAAACGTCCAACATGAGCTGTCCCTCTGATGTACTCATTCCTAATCCTGTCCAACCTCGTCACTCCCAAAGAGAANACTCCTGCCTCTTCCTCAGTGCCACTGTCTCTAAACCATACAGCATGGCCGCTCTCACCACTGTCTCGTACACCTTCACACACAATAATAATAACAATAATAATACATTTTACTTATAAAGCATTTTACATTTTAAAGAAAATCTCAAAGTGCTACAAAAAGAGTCATAATAATATAAAGCAATTAGAAGTTTAAACATTAAAAGACTTTTTAAAAAGGTACGTTTTTAGACCCTTTTTAAAAGCATCAGTCGTTTGTGGAGCCCTCAGATGTTCAGGGAGGGCATTCCACAGGCGAGGGGCAGTGGCGCAATAGGCTCGATCCCCAGTGGCGCGGGTTTAGTCCTCGGGGGGAGGAGGAGATGAGTGTTTGTGCAGCGGAGGGGACGTGCTGAGATCTGTGGGCTGAGGAGTTCTTTAAGGTAAGTGGGGGCGTTGCCATGGATGCGCTGAGGTGTGAGGAGGGAGACCTTGTGTTCAGTCCGGGCGGAGATGGGAAGCCAGTGTAACGATTGGAGAATGGGTGTGATGTGTTCGTGTTTACGCTCCCTCATCAGGATCCTAGCGGCACTGTTCCGTATGTGCTGGAGTTACTGGATGCTCTTGCTAGGGATCTCGATGAGAAGAGAGCTGCAGTAGTCCAGTGTACCAATAAAGTACAGCTGATGGGTACAAACAGTTATATCGTAGTTTATTAATCAAATGAAACAGTTTTGAACCATGACCTGTTTTGGTATCTGTTCATTTAAGGTGTCCATCGCTTACATTTTCAGGCAGTAAGACTTAAACTGAATTGTTGAAAAACAGGAAATGATGCTGTTTTGCCCTCTGAATAAAGAAGCTGGTGTAATTGTGTATCGCTGATGTGTTGTGTAGGAAGCTGCTGAATGAGAAGAACTGATGAGAGTGTAACTGTGTTATAAAAAACTGTTTTATAAATAATGTTCACAAGCTAACGAAATCCAACAGTAAAGTAGCAAAAGATAAAGAGACCAGGGTTACTCTTAAGACTTCAGTACATCTCGCTCGTTGTTTGTTGCTCCGTCATGATGTGCGGTTCATCCAATCTGCAGGATACAACGAGAACACTGAGGATTTTTACTCTGAGGTGGACGACGCAGTGGAGGAACAGGTCTTCCAGATTAACGCTAACACTACGCGTCGCAGTAAGCGTTTAATTTTATTTATCTGTTTCATTTATTATCTGTCTGGAAATCCTGAGGCTGGATGATACGTAGCCTACGTGCGTGTTATTATTTATTATTGTGATAACCAGCATTATTGTGATAAAGTCAGTGTATTTAGTGGCTCGGGGCCAGTCTGTAAGACAGGGGAAAGTTCCTCGTATTCAGAGTCGGGTTACGCAGCTGCTTCACTCACTCACTCACGCCTGTGTGTAGTTCACGCCTGCGAGGTTGCCAGACACTCACCTTTATTCATTCATTCATTCATTTATTTATTTATTTTTATGTATAATTTTTTTAATGTGGCCCTGAGATAATAAAATTGAGGTCTTGAAATTTCAAATGTGTATCATTGTACTCATGAAGCAACACAAAAGTGTGGGAGAGAGAGAAAGAGAGAGAGAGAGAGAGTGTTCAATGTAATGCTCGCTTTACCATTTAGTGATGATCTTTGGGAAACTCGACCCAGATCATACGCAATAAAAGCGTTTTTGCGTGTCTGCGTGTGCCGAGCTAACCCGTGCCGGTCGTTGTTCTAGATGTTTCCGTGAGGAGAGGAGCCACAGAGCGAGCGCTGAGCAGAATCCCTCCCAGTGAAGCCACAGCTCACGGCTCCGTCTCACACGCGGACCTCAGCACCGACAGCGGCTTTTCACCCGAGGTCCTCAACGTGACCTTTGACCTGGCGCTGGACGACTGGGATGATTTCGGTGATGATAACTTCATGACAGCTTGTGAGGATTCGTGCCATCAGGGGCGTGGCTCTGCTCCGACAGCAGGTGCTTCATTTTTACTGGATTACAAACTTCTGTTTGTTATCGTGACACATATCGGTATTCTTTACAAATGTTTTCAAGTATCATGTTACGATATGATGAGGTTTGGAGCGACGTGTAAGAATGTGAGTTTTAAATCCCAGCAATAACGAAGTGTATTAATTAATTATTAGCCATTTAACAACAAATAAATAAATCTGGTCAAGCAATTTGATGATATAATATCGATATCGTGATCAGTTATGTCTCAATACAATTTTCTTATATAATAATAATAATAATAATAATAATAATAATAATACGGAGAAAAAAGAAAAAAACTTTTTTAAGCTGTGCTTTTCTTCTGAGACAAATCACAAAGTAAAAAACCAGAAAATAAGACAAACAAAAAAAAGCTAAATATTGTAAAAATTACACTAAAATGCAGAAATTATACTTAGACACTGTAAAATTTATTAATACACTAAGTCATAAAATATGAAGAAGTAAGCTATTTTAAAAAGAAATGTTTTCAAATTTCTCTTAAAAAAACATATGGTGTCATTTTATAATATTTTCATTAATGTTTTTAGAAAACACATTTTAAAGTTTTGTACGGATGATCTTTTAAAATGATAAACGTTAGAATTTTTTTAATATTTTTTTTTTAAAGATTTTTCCTCCTGAATTTTTCAGTGTTAATTTACGTATTTGTGCAGAAATAAAAAATAAAAAAAACTCAGTTTTTCAGACTTTTTATGAATAAACACTACAGGTTTGCTGGTGGTTTGTTACCGAGCGTAAATATCATCATACACGTTGTGTATTGTAGAAATGTCGAGTATCGTGATATGATATTTTTGTCATATCGTCAAACGCTTCCACTTTGACTTGTGTTCAGTTTTGCGCAAGTCGTTACAGAAGGTAAAAACGCTACGGATGAGTTTTTTGTTCGTTTTACATTAAAGATTTTATTATAATTCCTTTAGTCGGTGTTGTGGTAGTGATGCATGCTCTCTTTATTGTAATATATTGTGCAACCAAATGCGTAGCGCATCGTCGTAACATCCAGCTGATTAAAAAAAAAAGAAACAAAGGGAAATTAGAAATCAGAAGGAAGTTAAAGAATGGTTTGTGTAAAAAGGTGAGAGGAAAAGAGAAGTGTTAAACGTGTGTGTGTGTGTGTGTGTGTGTTCAGATCGTCTGAGTTCAGCTCCTCCGGTACCAGGACCACTGAGACCGCGAACACCACCAAGGTCCGATTTTATTCCTGCTCTACTGTTTGTTTGTTTTTTTATATATATATATATATATTTATATATATATATTGTTTTGTTTGTTTACTTTTTAAGTTTATTTTTATTTTCAGGGTTGGATGTGCAGCTCCGGCGCCGCAAAACACCGCAAACGTGAGTTTTACTACAAAGGTACGCTTTCAGGTTTTTATCGGATAAAACACACCTCCGTTTATTAACTTTTAAAATATATATATATATACATTTTGGCGTTGTGTTACCTCACTACCTCATTGTGAGCCGTGAATAAATATTAAATACCTAAAGAACAAGATTCTTCTCGGTCAGCAATCGTCCACCAAAGCGAAGAGACTTTGCTCCGCCTCTAAACAGCCTTTGATCTTTGATGACATCACTGCGTGCTCATGTCTTACATTATTTCCAATCTTTATTTATTTAATTATTTATTTATTAATAATCTCCCAGCACTGCTGGATTCTGATTGGTCGTCAGGTGTGGATTAATTTCCTGTAACAGCAGCTCTGACAGTCATGCAGCTACGTTATCGTTTCCATAGTAACAGCCCGTTCAGGTGCGGTGTCGTGTAAGGAGAAACAGGTGTCTGTTTAACATCTATGGAAGGAGTCAACAGTGTCAGCGCTTCGTTCTCACCAGCGTGAGCGTTGGGAAAGTGCTGCGGTGTAAAAGGAGTAAAACACGCGGGGACGCGCCGTTACAGGGAAATAATCAGCTCTGTTGTGCTAACGGTGACTCCGCCTCCTCGTCACACACACGCTTCACGTCTGTGAAATCGCAGACGTGATTAAAGTTATTAAACGGTTTTTATTTACCCGACAGAGAGCGCGTCCGGAACTTTCCGTCAGCGCAGTGAGGCAGGGTGGAAGGTTCTCTCTCAGGGAGCAGGTGAGGTTTTTTACAGAGAGAGACTCAGCGGACGAGGAGCTCAAAGGCACCGGCAGGTATTTAATCAAACACAGCGCTCGCTCACTCGTCCGATCCGTACGCAGAGTGTTGATTTATTTACCGCTATAATCGATTGTTTATCATCTGCGTTGTTCAGGAGTCAGACGGACGAGGACAGAGAGGTCGGCATGTTCCTCGGCGTATTTGATGGAATTTTCTAGACTGTCTTGTGGTTGTTGGTGAGGTTTATTATCTGAAACAGCACTAAAGTTAGTTCATTAATGAATTAGTTAATTAGTTGATTAGTTAATTGGTTAATTGGTTAATTAGTTAATTGGTTAATGGAAATGTTCAGTATTGCTGTAGGAGTATGCAGTATTTATATAATACAGATTACTTTCCATGAACTCGTTTGTTCAGTATGTCATGTAAGTTCTTTGCATGTGAAATGAGTAAAGTTTTGTAAAATTATTACATTTATTTATCTAACATGATTTACGCCGGGGTGGTGAGGTTGTGTGCACACACCATGGATAAACATGCATCAATAAAAAGTCTTTCATGTGACATAACACTAATTTCACTGGATTCATTTAACATGACGTTGTTATTGCGTTAGGTCATTTTTTTATTTTTAAATATACCATAATATTGTATTGTGTAGTTTAAATAGAATTTTTATAAATTCAATTTTATTAAAACAAAAAACGAGTAACTAGCATGTGAAGGTTACTAATATTACACGAACGATTATATTAATATTGGGTTGATATGATGTATTGTGGAGTGGTAAGTGGATTAGTGTATAATGTGGTGATGAGCACAGAGAGGACGCGCGGTTCACCTGTTCACCTGTTCACCTGTTCACCTGTTCACTCTACTCCTGACATCCAGCCCGTTAATAACGTGTGTGACAGACCGGTGTGAGGGAGGAGGCACACCACCACAGACTATCCCAATTTCATTTATTGTTTACAAAAAAAAAAAAAAGCAAACAGAAAATATTGATTATGAAAATACATTCAGAGGAAAGGCAGTGTGTTAGTGTGAAGCATACAGGAGCATACAGGAGTTTACCGTAGGGACTCGCTTATCATCAACACTAAATGATTATTATACTGCAGAGAGAGAGGGAGGGGGGAGGGAAAAGGGAGAGCAAGAGACAGATGGGAGGAGAGAGAGGGAAAGGGAGAGAGAGAGAGAGACTGAGGGAGGGAAAGGGAGAGAGACAGGGAGGGTGGGAAGACAGAGCAAGAGAGAGAGAGATGGGGGGAGAGAGAGGGAGGGAAAGGGAGAGAGAGAGAGAGAGAGAGGGAGGGAGACAAGGTTAAGGGGAGAGAAATGCAGTACAGGTATATGGGGTAAAAGGTACAGAGAGAGGAAGGAGGGAAAAGGTGGAGGAGTGAGAGAGACTGTAGAGAGAAAGACATGTCTGTAATGAATATGTTTATTCTGTGCGCACATTCCAGATGAATAAATGAGTAAATGAGTAAATGAATAAATGAGTAAATGGACATAGAGCAGCACAGAGTCAGTAAGAAACAGTGGGAGGTCGTGGAACAGAGGAGGCGTTTCATACGTATTTCTGTCCTCGCTCACTGCTCTCGTCCGCTGCTCTCGACTGAGCTGGCACTTTATACGCCACCGACTTATAGCTGGAAAAGAACCGACAAGGAGAAGAGAAAAGTAAAGTGAGCTTCATTCACCGATGGGTCTGTTGATATGAAGCTGATTTACAGCAGTAATTTATTTAACATTTTACACTTACATTTTAATTCATTGTTGAATTATTATTTAAATAAAAATATTATTAGACATTTATTTTTTAAATTCTAATTAAATTATTAAAAAATATATTTGAAAACTGCTGCCATGTATAATTTAAACTCTAACTAAACAGCACTTTTTGATAAATAAAAAATCTAATAAAAAAATTAACCTTTAAGGAAATTTGTCTATTATTATTATTATTATTATTATTATTATTATTATTATTATTATCATAGCCCCTTTTAAACAACCAACTTTATTATTATTATTGTTGGTCATTTTACTATAAGAATAAAATTGTCTATATTCATAATAAAAATAAATAAATAAATAAACACTTTTATTCGAAGATAAATGTTTTATCTACATTAATTATTAATAATTAGTAACAATAATAATGATTATACACAACCTATAGGTAATAACTTATACTACTTTTTATTATTTTAATTGTGTAATTAATTATATACCCTTGCACAAAGTAATTAATTATTTTATAAATATATTTATAAAATTTTAATTTAACTTTTATAAGTATAATAAATCATTTGTTGTATATATATATTATATTATTATAATATGATTGAAATATGATATTTTTATTGAATACTTTAACCGAGTTGATTATTAAGATCGTAACACCTGATCAGCACACAGCCTCGTATTCGGTTTAATAATGAGGTAATGTTATGATGATTCCTTTTCCTTTATGTGAGTGTGTTGTTATTGTGAGGAGTCGCGCTTACGGTGTCGATTCGGCGTGCAAGCCCCTGAAGGCCACGCACTTCAGGACTCCTCCTATGACCAGCATGCCTCCTCCGATCCAGGCCACGAAGAGGGCCGGTCCGAACGTGAACCTGTGCATCAGATAACGTACAGCACGGAGAGGTGAGAGGTGAGTCACCGAGACGAGACCACGCCCTGCCTTAGCAGATAAGCACAACGCCTTACGTTTCGCTCGCTCATTACCTGTTCGCCATAGACATTCCCATTCCTTCCATTCCTCCCATTCCTCCCATTCCTCCCATCTGCATCTGGTTCATCCCACCATAATTAGGGTTGTAGGTGGTCATCATGAAGCTGGCGACGATCTGACTGGCATAAATGGAAGCTCCGGTGATGCCACAGATGCCTAAAAACACATAAACAAGGGAACTGTGCTGCCTGTGTCGCTTCATTAATAAGCAATTAATCATGTCGTGGCTAATGAATATCCATGTGCAGATGTCTGCGTGATTTATTTATTTATTTATTTTGTGTTGTTGTTGTTGTTTACCTGCAATAAGGAACATGATGCCTGCCGTCAGCGTCATCTTGGCTTTGGTCGAATCCTCTGTGTTTCCCATTTTGAAACATTTCAGAGAGAACAGCGAGATCACGCTCGCAATCAGACCCAAGATAACGCCGACCACCATCATCGCTCTCACGGCCTGGAACTGACCTGAGACACACAGACGGGATCCGTTATGAAATATAACTAATAATGATTTCATTTCATTTACACTGTGTCTTTATGAAAGGCTGAAAATGCTAAATAGCAGTTATGAGAAGAGGTTTAGGAAACTCGATTCTCTATACAGGACACATTACAGCCTGTTAATAATCTTTATATACTGTACACACAGTAACCGTAAGTGTAATATACTGCAGTTTAACCATTTAGCAGACCGTATAGTTTGATAAGACTTGATGAAGCATAAGAGTGATCTTGTATCCAGCAGTTTTGTTGTAGTTCAGCGAGTAAAAGCTTTTTGAAGGGGAATTTTTTGCGCTCATGAGTCAGCCTGCTGTGTTTGTTCTATTCCTGATAACAGTGTTGACCGAATGTGGATGTGGTTGCTTTAGTTCTGCATTCATCATCTCGATGTGTGGAGTTTGTGCCTGGCACAATGAGACGACTGTTCTTTAGGTTCCTTGACATAAAACGTTGACTTGCACCGCCATTTTCTGTACGAGAACCTTTCACGTATTACTGCAAGCATTACTGAGCATTAAGTTCAGTTGTGAAGGTCATGTTTTTAATATTTAAGCGTTGTGTTTAACTCACATCAGACAACCTCTGAATCAGATATCCTTGTGGATTTGGGTTTTTCCACAGCAACAAAATCACCAGCGGTGTTCAGTTAATCTCCAGTGTGCACTTTAAAATGTCTCCAACATCCACTGAACTGTTCCACTTTATTCTACGTCAGGGAGTGTTCAGACTTGAGCGAGAACAGGAAGTGTTCAGCAAAAATCTTTGGTACGTTAAGTTGAACCCAGGTGTAGTCCTGATTTCTTGCTCACCTGACCACAGTAGTCTGGGGTTTGGGCTTCACGCCTAGTGAACTTTGGTGCAACCTCATCATGAGTGTCCACCTTAGCCCAGTTTAATCACTTAAACCCACCTTAGTCCTCTTAAGTCCAGTTTAGTCCACTTTCCACCCCACGATCCACCCCATCTAAACCCACCAAAGTCCAGTTTAGTCCAGTTTAACCATTCTGACACGTTTCTGGAGTCTGAGTTTTACTTCAAGTGAAAACCCAATCACTCTGGGGACCAATGATGATGATTATTAAGTAATGACAGTGAGTAATATTTAGTAGAACATGCCGGGTTATTTCCTCGTTTAAGTTGCACAGTGGTGATGAAAGTGGTCTCCAAATGTCTCGCCTTCGTGATGCTGAAAGTGAAGAAACTCATAAAAATGCTGATTTCCTATAAATAAAGTATAACATTGTGCAGTTGCTCCACGGCTTGGAATGAATTCAGCTGAGTAAAAAAGGAAGATGTGATGGTCACGCCCTTCTCCAGTCAAGCTTAGAGCTGATCTCAGGTACAGAACCGAGTATCGAGGCCCAGTGTGAAAGTGGCCTGCTTTACTCTGTAGTCCACTATCATTCACTTTAAATCAAGTTCACCATACTTCAGTTTGTTTTACTCACTCCCGCCCCTCTGATTACACCTTAGTGTGCGCAAGGTAAGCTCAGTCTACCTTAAAAACCAATCTGTTTCCAGTTCAGTCCAGTTTAGCCAATACAAATGACGTGATTTTAATTTAATTCAGTCACTTAGGCCCACCCTTTGACCCANACCCACTTTAGTTCAATTTACTCCCTCAAATCTATCTGAGTCTGCGTTAGTCCAGTCATTAAACCCATCTTAATCCACTTCGGTCTGGTTTTTTCACTCAAACCCACTGTACTCTTTACTCTTTACTCTTTAAACCCACCTGAGTATCCCAGAAGGCCGTAGAACGGCCGGCACTCGGTGAACCCGGACGTGGACACCTCGCAGTCCTGCCACAGGCCCTTGTACGTGTACACGGCGGTGACGACGTCGCCCTGGCGGTCCTGCGTGCTCCAGTTGTTCATCGCAGTCGCGGCGATGACCGCAGCCACGCCGATGAGTCCTAACAAGAATCCGCCGATCTGTAACCCGGAGGTTGCCATGTTTAATCTTCTCTTAGCCTCCTGTGGACAGCTGAAGTGGACAGCGAGACACTCTCGCATAAAGTAAGGCTGAACAGGGAGGGACCTCAAGGTTTAATCTCGGAGTGAGTGTGAGCGTTCATGTGGACGTGCACGTGCACGCTCCTGTTTCGTCTGAACACTTTTGATTGACACTTCATATGAAATCAAAACTATTATTTCTAGACAGTGTGCACACATTTCTACTGTACACACCTGAAAACCTAACACACACGAGTCAGGATATTTTATTAAAATGTACATTTTTTTAAGGTCAGGACTTGTGTGAATGTGTTATTTGTTGAGATTTGACTCAGTGAGTAAACAATTCAGTTCAAACCAACTTCACCTTCCCTCCAGTTTCAGTCACTGCCCATGACACACTGCTCCAGGTTTCAGTACGAGCAGCTCAACACTTAAACAAAAGGTTTGGCACAGTTTTTCCCTTTAACTTACAGGTTTCAAGATGTTTCGTGTCCAACGTTCAGTTTTTCAGTTTTGCACTTGAGCAACAAGGCGAGTGTGAATCTAACTCACCTAAAATCTTTTTCGTAAATTGAAGTCTGTCTTTCCCGAGATATCTTTTGTAAAGATCTCACCCAAAATCTTTTTCATAACGGACGTTTCTCACCCAGTTGGTGTCAGTAATGAAATTCTATCTCACCCTAATTGTTTTGTTCTAACAGAAGTCAGTCTCACCCAAACTCTTTTCCATAAACACATGCCCAAATCTTCCCTCACATAATTTAAACTACACAATTACACACAGTGTAGAGTCTGTACCAAACTGCACAGGAACAAACAATTTTTCTGGTTTTCCAAGATGGTGATCTCCATAAATAACAATCCAGCATTTATCTAAACTACAGGAGCAAATCTCAGACGCTGAACCTGTCTTGGCTGATCAGCTGCACTGGAGGTGAAGGTAACGTTGTGGAAATATAGATTACTTTTGCCAAACTGTTTTAAGGATGTATTCTAGTGACCAGAAGGTTGTGAGTTCAAATCCCATGACTGCCAAAGAGCCGCTGCTGGGTTCTTGAACAAAACCTATAACCCTCAGTTACTCAGTTTTGTGTTTGGCTTGGATTTTACACCTTACATATAAGGGTCTGTTAAATCAGTAAATGTGGTGGACATTTCCGGTAGTGTTGTCTTATGTAATTAATCTTTAGATTTGTGGTGAAGACATTCTTTAAAATACTCCACAGAATAACCTCGATGCCTGTCAGTAGGAAAGTCTTTGAATTGTTTTCTCATCTGTCGGCCCGAGAGCACGTCCTGAAGCATTAAAGAGGAACTCAAACAGGCATTTGCAGAAACCGTAATTGTTTTTTCTGCAAATAAAAAAATCTAATTAAAAAGCAGGCAGGTGCAATGATTAGAGAAACTAGCAGCGAAAAAGGAAGCATACATTCATCCTTATCACAGTATCAACAAACAGCGAAACAGAGACCCGGCCGTTTCTTATCAGCCGTGTTACGTTGTGAGAGTGCGACATGCTTTTTCCAAATCGACCAATCAGGGTGCTGGGAGGGAGCCCAGCGCAGCCGATTGGCTCTCCATCAGCTCCAGTCTCTTCAGCATGGCGCCATTCACAGAAGCTAACAATGGAAGCAGGTTATTTTTCAACGTCATGGACCGTGAGAAGGTTTTTATTTGAGTGTAAACCTACTCACTGGTGTAACTGATGATAAACTACACACACTGTGTACACACAGCGAAGAGCAAACAGTGTCCAAACCTTATTTCTCGATGACGCGCTAACGCTAAAAAATTGAATTCATGTCAGTACATGCAAACCACATAGCTGAGGCACATTATTTCTATGGTAAAGCATGATGAAACAACAGAGCGTTGTAGGACACCTTTCACCTATTCGTGAAAGTTATGGCGCAAAGTTACACTGCTACAACATATTTAGCACTTTCTAGTTGTAATGATGTACGTAGTTACTTCGCTACAACAAATCATCGGTGACATCGTTTCTACCTAATGACAAAGTAATGTGGTTAGCTGGATCAGTGAATAAGGAATAAACACAGTTTGTCACGCTGTTCTAGTAAAATACCACAAAGTTGATCATTTTCCTTCAACAGCATGTCCCCAAGTGTTTTATTCTCCTTATACCATAGTCATTTGCCAATGATTACAATTTTACAAAGGAATGACATGTCATACTTTTATAAACAAATTGAGAAAGTCTCCAGTTTTTACCTAAAGGCGGACCAAACCCAAACCCAAACCCAAACGAGCACAAGTACACTGAATTTATTTGTGATGTCACATTCCACAGTAGTGGTTAACGGCTCGTATGAAAGTGGACACCCAGGGCTTTAAGAGTTTGCAGTTTTTCTTCAGAATTTTCTCTTTTTAAATGATATAATTTTATCGTGGGAGTTGTTTACGGTGTTTTACTATCAAAAAAGCTTTAGGTGTGCTGTCCGTTTATCTCTGTACCAGTGTTATTGTGAGAGGTGTGAATTGTTTGCCCAGCACGAGGCTCACACTCCTCCATTTTCCCATCGCCCTGCTCACCATCAGCTGAACACTGAGTCATGATACTCTACACACAGAAACCCAACAGTGTCCTGATCAATCATATAACAGACTTGCAGCAATAAAATAATTCATTTGTTTGTTTATACCGATTGAAAATGTCTGGTAAGTCGATTTCCATTCCACCGAATGGAATGAAACGCCAGCGTTCTGCTAGAAAGGTTTAACAGCGGCTATAAACAGTCATTCCCTCACTAGCCTTTCTTTTTTTTTTCTCTCTCTTGAATTTAATAAGACAAAAAGTAAGACAAATGATTACCTCTTATGAGTGATTGGTGATTTAAAAAAGTGTTGCTTTGTGACAGATATGTTGTCGAGATGTGTGGAGATGTTGTGCAATCGTGGAGCAGAAAGCTCACTGCCCCATTTAGCTCCATACACTTATTGTTGCACCTAGTGGTCAAAAGTAGGAACTGCAACAAGCAGTGATCTTGGCCACTGGGGCAAGAATCACGTTGCCCCATTCTCAATATATATAGACATTTTCACTGGGGGAGGAGCAGTGGACAGGACAGATAATGACCGGGTTGCCAGACGGAGCTAGTTTAAAATATTCTGCAGCTGCCAAGATCTTGTTTTATAGAAAATCATCTGAATTAAATCTCAATTCAATTTTATTTGTATATAATAACAATGGACATTGTCACAAAGCAGCTTTACAAAAATATATAAATTCAGGGTATAAATTTTTTATTTATAAATTTATTCCTAATCATGGAGCCAGAGGTGACGGTGGTGAGGAAAAACTCCCTGAGACATCATAAGGAAGAAACCCTGAGAGGAACCAGACTCAAGAGGGAACCCATCCTCATCTGGGTGACTCCGGATAGTGCGATTATAAATCATTCCCTTCTATAACTGTGGACTATAGAGTCAAAAAGCACAATTGTGTACAATATGAAGCTTATTTTGTTGAAGTTATCAAACTGTTCACTGATGTAGACTCTGATGTAGATGTAGTGTAAGTGCAGACAGAGTGTGTATGAACAGATCTATTTCTATTGTAAAATGTATTGCAAAGATTGGGAGAAGGAAAGAGGGATTATGGAGTGGATAATGTCCGTACATCAAAACTATGTGGAAAATTTAACTATGTTAAATCTTGTTTAAGCATGAAAGGACTGAGAAAGAGAAGAAAAATACCTCCCTTTTCCAATTTCTGACCTTTTTGTGCGAGTGTCAGGCTTTTGTGTGGTTCTTGAGATGTTGTCAGGCTCGAACATGTCAACCCTCGTTAATGATTTGTCCTCGAACACAGTTCACACAGAGGTACGTCTAAAACCTCTCAGAATGAGCTGCTGGACCGTACACTGGATGGATGCATGCTGTTGACTCTCAGCTGCCTGTTACAGGGTTGAGGCTGATTTATACATGCTGCTATCTGCGTGTACGTGACGCAAGATGGCCGCCGCGCATCCCGCCGTCATTTGGTGTGTCGCTTATGCAAGAAACGAACATGACACGTCCACGTGATGCAATACCAAAGTAAATAGTGGAGCAGAGTAGCATCATGTGACACTGTGTCCACTACTGAACAAACTAACTAGCGTCATGTCTCGCATACCTGTACACTATTCCTAACCATTAGCGCTAACGGTTTCCTATTACAGTTAGTGTTTGAATTTTAAAAACCTCTCACTCTTACCGAAAGGTCTGTTTCGATTATCGGTCTTCTGGATTTTCTAAAATAAGTAAATATCTTTGAATGCACGGTGAGGGTTTTTGATTTGAGATGCGGATCATGACAGCAATCACGACGACAGCAGAAAGTTTTAAAGAGAAACAGATCTCGTGTTTAACGTCGCCGTGCACGAAATCGCTGAACATTACAGTTCCACTTGGAAACCAGGTGACACGCAGAGACTTTCTGGCTCTGACGTGACATCTAACGGACGCCGCCTTTAACATTTACGTAAGATACGCGAGCGAGCGTGTGAACAGTGACACTCTGTGAAGTATATTTCCAGTGTTACTAGATTGTAGCCTGTAGTGTACATCAGGTCCGATAGCCTTGTGACTTCATTTTCTTTGAGGCTTTCATGCCATCGTTAATGTCGTCCTGCAACACGTTCACGAGTCGCTGCTGTTGTCATGTTACTGAGAACCGCAAAGGCTAAACTTCTCTGTCGGAAAATTTAAAGTTACAGTTTTACTGTTACAAAGCGCTGACACTGGTGACTCCTTCCATAAATGTTCAGAAAACTTCACTATACCAGTGTATGTATATATATTAAGATTTGTTTACGTGCCGTGTCGACCGTACAACGCCGTGGTTACTATGGAAACGATAAGGTAAACGCATTCGTATGAACCCGTGAGTGGCAGCTGCTGTTATTGGAAAACCTTCCAACACCTTCTGACCAATCAGAATCCAAATGATTTTAATTGTTAAAATCTGATCAGTTTGAACGCTTTCTGTCTCACAGACTCTCTCACTCACACACGCGCGCGCCCTCTTGTGGCTCTGTTACGTATTTTCTCTCAGCGTGGGCGGGCTTTCCGTGAGCGGGCAGCCAATCACAGCGCAGTGTAGCCCGACAGCGCCTCTGATTGGTCAGCCGCAGCAGACGCAGGAGATGAAGCTGAGAACTTCCGCAATCTGAGGAATTTGTGCAGTTCTCAGCTTCGTGTCTGATTCCCACCGCTCCGAAGTCTCGGTATGTCACCGTTATTTCTCACTTTCGCCTTTATTTATATTATTATATCAACATTTAACCCTTGTTCTGATCTCCCTGGTGTTCTGGGAAGCTTTAGCATGTCGGTTATAGTGGAAATTATTTGTTTATTTTATCTTTTTTTACTCAATGTGGTGTAGTTCATTTCCTTTATCGCGTTTTCCCCCTCTAATCATCCTAAAGATAACTTTTTAACCTAAATCACACTTTTAACGAATGTATTAGTGCTTTTAAAAAAAAAAAAACCCCTCATGAATTGATTGTACTTGCATGCTCATGCAGTGAACAAGCTAGCTAAGCTAACTGTGTGCTAGCATCAGTTTTATTTGAAACAGATAAACAGATAAAATAAATATTTTGCACCTGTAACTTTTCCTGCATGTTAGACTATCTCACTGATTAAAGAACATCCAGGTGTGGAAGTGCTGAAGGAGCGCGTTTCTCTCTGACTAGCCCACTTCCGGTTCTCTTCTGCCTCTGTTTCACACACTTCAGCTGCATACCAAACATTTTTCTACAAATAACTACAATAACATGCGAGCTTCCTGTTTATTTAAAGACACAGCTGTGTACACATGCTCATTATGATGAACATCACCATGCCTCATTAGCATAATCAGCCTATTAATGTAAATAAAGGGATTTTAAATAAACCTCATGATTTATTTATATATATATATTTATACATGTGTATGATGAGCTTACATGCACTAAGTCTTCATCACAGGACTGTAAGTTCAACTTCTTCTTAAATAAACCACTTCTTTTGCATTGCAAAGGTTACGACGTGTTCAGTGTTTAAGGCAGATCAGTTAAAATGAAGTGCAGGATGTGTGTGTGACACAAAGACACCACTCTGCGAAAATGTGAAGGACACACACACTCCTGAAAGACACGAAACACGAAAAAGTGATTATCAAAAAAAAGTTTAATTCAGCAGAAATATTTTTATCTCCTTCACACACAAGTCTGTCCAAAAGTCTTATTCACATGCAACGAAACGCTGTAGAGTAAAGATCCTTCAAAAATACTGAAACTAAATGTTTCTTCATTAATAAACCCTATAAAGCGCAGTAAACAGTAATAAATGCCCCAGAGTGAGTGTTTAATGTGGCGATCCTTGGCTTTAAATAAATCCTCAGTGTCTNAAAAGTGTCTCTTATGGAATCTGCTGCTTTCTTTACTGACACACAAACATTTTACTGTAACGCTTCATTCTGTGCCAAGACTTTTGCACAGAACCGTATTTACTCAGTGTTGCTGCAGCACAGTTGTCGATGCTGTACTCTTGCGTATTCAGCTCTGTGTGTGTTTTTTCAACTCGGTTATAAATATTTTATATTGTGCCCCTTATTATTTCTCCCACCTATAATTTGGTCACCTGCTAATTCCCACCCACCAA
>CM074958.1:22127296-22143128 GCA_037577455.1 Pangasius macronema | reverse complement strand
TCTGTGCTGAAAACTAATGTCTGGAGTCTAAAATGTTTTTGTACTGAATCAGTGATGTAGAAGTCAGAAAATAAACATCTAGAACAAAGTTTGTACTAAATAAAAGACTTTTGCACAGAACCGTATTTACTCGGTGTTGCTGCAGCACAGTTGTCATTGCTGTACTCTTGCGTATTCAGCTCTGTGTGTGTCTGAGTGAGTTTTTTCAACTCACTTATAAATATTTTATATTGTGCCCCTTATTATTTCTCCCACCTATAATTTGGTCACCTGCTAATTCCCACCCACCAACCAGCTCTCATATCACGTGATGATAAACACGTGCTTCCTCTGAGACGCGTGAAACCAGCCTCTGCCTCTTTTTCGAACTGCTGCTCGTGCTGCATCACAGGGCTGCGTAACAGACTCGGAGGAAAGTGCTGTCTGCCCTCTTCTGCATACATGAGTTCAGAGACGCTGTAGTGTGGCTGTGATTGACAGCAGAGAGAGAGCGAGAGAGAGCGAGAGAGCGAGAGAGAGAGAGAGAGAGAGAGAGAGTAATGTCCCTCCCACCCAGACAACACGGCCAGTTTTAGTCTCTTGACTCATCCTGGCATTATCTCGGTTCAAATTCGCCGTCTCTGGACGTTCCTCCACATGAAAATGAAATGTGCATTTAAATCAAATACAAATTGGAGCTTTACATCTGTAATATTATTAAAATAGAAAAGAGATTATAGATTGTATCTGGGTTTCCTGGAGGTCCCTCATGTAGGGCTATGTATTTATTATTATTATTATTATTATTATTATTATTATTATAAAGCAGTCTCGCACCGGTCGTCCTGATGGCTGAAAGTGCTTGCGGTTGTGTTTTTCAGGTTTAGGATCACGGCTCATCATGTCTCAGGCTGATAAAGCGAAGGTAAGATCTCTACGATCCGCTCAGCTTCCTGTAACAGCGCTCGGTTCATACAGCTCCAGCTACAGTGTGTGTGTGTGTGTGTGTGTGTGTGTGTGTGTGTGTGTGTGTGTGATCAGCTTTCCATCATCATTTCATCTGTATCCTGCAGAATAATACCTGAACACTTGAAATGTCTAAAATGGCTGTTTAACTTTGGACGTGAGGCTGCGTAGGTAGCAAACATTGTTCTTAGCTCTCTGTCAGCTCTCACTCGTTACAAAGCGGCGGCCATTTCAAATTTTGGTCTAGACACGCCCCTTTTCCTTAATAACTCACAGAGTAGACATGCCGTGAAGATGAAACTTGGTTTGTTTATGTAAGTGATGATGAAGAATCAGAATCTGCCATCGAAACTTCTTGGTTTGCTTAACCTGCTTTAAGCTCCTCCATGAGACTCCATAAGAATTATTAAACTCGGCGTATAATTTATTTATATCTGTAAACATGTGATGACATGGTGTGTGTGTGTGTGTGTGTGTGTGTGTGTGTGTGTGATGGGGCAGTTCACCAACCCGGAGACTCCCGGCTACGTGGGATTCGCCAACCTGCCCAATCAGGTTCACCGTAAATCAGTGAAGAAGGGCTTTGAGTTCACACTCATGGTGGTGGGTGAGTAACACACACACACACACACACACACAGTTAACATTCTGCATGAAACCAGAACATGAGTGTGCTGAAGAGGAGACATACATCACTCTGTGTGTGTGTGTGTGTGTGTGTGTGTGTGTGTGTGTGTGTGTGTGTGTGTGTGTGGTGACATTCCAATGCTGTTTTTCCCTCTGAGTGGTTTCCTGATTATGGGAGTCAGTGTGGGAATCCATCCGCTGCCAGATGTGTGTGTGTGTGTGTGTGTGTGTGTGTGTGTGTGTGTGTGTGTGTGTGTGAGAGAAAACAGTGGAAAGTTGTTTGTTTAAGGCCGTTAGGGCTTCATTCCTCTGACTGACTGACTGCCCACTGCAGATCTGCTCTAAAACACACAGAGAAAAGAGAGAAGAATTGACTGATTTAAAAAAAATAAATTAAAATAAAAAAGGAGGGATTTGTTTGGGTGAAGGATTAAGGGAAGGGCTGATGGAGAAGTGAGTGAGTGAGTGAGTGAGTGAGTGAGTGAGTGAGTGAGTGAGTGAGTGGAAACAAGGGAAGAAGCTGGAGTGAGAGAGGAAGGTAAGTAAAGGAACAGGGAGGAAGTTTGTGATGGAGGGAGGGATGAAGTGAGGGAAGAAAGGAGTGAGCTTGGTACAGGAGGGAATGAGTGAGGAGTGTGCCGTGGTAGGAAGCCAGGGAAGGACTGAGTGAGGAAAAGAGGGACAGGGTGAAGGAGGGAGTGAGGGGTTCAGAGGTGAGAGAGTGAGAGAGAGAGAGGTACAGAGGCAAGTCATAAAGGCACAAAGACGAGGTGCAGAGGTGGGGCACAGAGGCGAGGCACAGAAGGAAAGAGAGACAGAGGCGTGGCGAGGCATAGAGACGGGCGAGGCACTGGTGCATGGGCGAGGCAGAGAGAGGCGAGGCACAGTGGTGCGTGGGCGAGGCACAGGGCTGCAGTGTGAGGGAGTAGAGCTGATGTGAGGTACAGTGTGTGTGGTGCTTTAATGCTCACTGATGGTTGTGTGTGTTGTTTCCAGGTGAGTCGGGTTTGGGGAAGTCGACTCTGATTAACAGTCTGTTCCTCACTGATCTGTACCCAGAGAGGATCATCCCCGGGGCCGCAGGTCAGTGACACTAATCAACACGCATCAACACGCTCTCAGCTCTCAGCTCTCAGCTCGCAGGTCAGAACCGAGCTTCTGACCTACAACACATGCAGCACAACTGCCTGCAAACAAACGCAAAAGTACATGATTATTATTTACCATTTAATCTCTGAGACGTCGGTGTGTGAGAGACGCCGGACTTGCGTTATTACCCAGAGACGCGTGCGTGGCCGTGTGGCGTCCTGACGTCCGTCTGTGTTTCTGTGGTGTGTTTTAGAGAAGATCGAGCGCACGGTGCAGATCGAAGCCTCCACCGTGGAGATCGAGGAGCGCGGCGTGAAGCTGCGTCTCACCGTGGTGGACACGCCCGGATACGGAGACGCCATCAACAGCCAGGACTGGTGCTGATCCTGTTCATGCTTTAATACACAGCAGATTACTGTGTGTGTGTGTGTGTGTGTGTGTGTGTGTGCGTGCGTGCGTGCGTGCGTGTGCGTGTGAGCTGATTTCAGGTTCGTAGTGATGTAATACAGAAATGATTAGCAGACTCTTTACTTCACTTTTTCTCTCCTCGCCTTTCTTGGGTTTTCACCCTCGATAACAGATTTCACGTTGTCTAATTTACCTTCAACTCTGAGGTTTTAAACGTTAATTTTCCCAGGATGCACCTGTCCCCGCAGGCTGTGATGTCTGTAGTGCCACGTGCAGCACGTCTGCTGGGTTTTCAGATGTTTGTGTGAGGATGAGCTTCTCTCAGGGCCTCTCTCATAGGCTGGAGCTCGGGAGCTGGCTAAAGAACTTTATTATGAATTTTTGTGTATTTGAATTATATACATCACTTTAAATCTGTTTTTCTAGTGGTAAGATTTAAGAGCGTACAGTTCAGAATTATGGGGTACAGGCTTGAGATTTTAAAAAGACCATAAATACAAATGTCAAAACCTCGAATACAGATTTTATGTAAATCAGGCCAAAAACCAAGCAAGTAAACAAACAAACAATATATTTATGTCCTGTTAAAGCCCCAGTTTTCCACAGTGATGTTAAGCACAGGATGAGTATTTGCGTAGCGCTGTAGCTCGCTAGGCTGTGACGATGTTCCGCTAGCTGGGAATCATTAACACGCTAACGGCTAAAGTCAGGCGCTTAGTAGGAACTTAATAGGAGCTTCTTCAGCAGAATTTTTATTCATGGAAGTTTTGTTTGACTTCTCTGCAAGCGTTTACTTTTCCCTGGGAATTGTGGAAGCTTCCTTCAGAAGAAGGAATTGGATCCAATCTTGTAGCGAGTGGAAAAGATTGGACTGGACGATATTTTTTAACTGGAAATGTTTATATACACACAGAGACTTGACTGTTATTTTCTTAGGATTGATTTTTTTATATATTTATACTTTATAATTTATTTATTTATTTTTTTTTTTTTTGCAGTGTACACAATTTTTTGTGAAGGGGGGCGGAGATGCTTTTGTGTAAGTCGTGATTTTTAGCTGTGTATTTTTTTCCTGCATTTTTTTAAGTGCTTCAGTTAAAAAACTATTCCAAAGCTCCGTAGGTTTTTAGAGAAAGCCGCGTCGGATGCGTCTGGCTGCGTGCTCCTGCTGAAGGTCGGGGTTCAGGCAGTACACACACAGACACGGCGAGTGTGAGCTGAAGAGGAAGAGTTCACTCTTGCTTCCTGTCTTTGTTCTGCTCTGAACTTCCCGAACGCAGCCGTCGTGCAGAACGTCCTCGCTTTCCATTTCCTCTTACTGAAAAATCACCTCGGATTTTAATATTCTAATTCACGTTAAACCTCCGCTGCTCACGTATCAGCGTCTCCACGTCCAACACTTCTGCTTTTGCTGATTAAAAACTCTTTTTAACGGACAGAAACAGCGCTGAAGCTGCAGATCTATTTAAAAAATGGAAGCAATGCATAAAAGCGAATACAGCGCAGCGCTGTTGGGTTCTGGATTCTGATTGGCCAGAAGGTGCTGATTAGTCAGTAGTGCAGCTGCGAGTCACAGGGACTTGTACAGCAGACTTAATGACTTGTACAGCAGACTTGTACAGAATTAAAAAAATCTTTACTCTGGTGAAGTTTTCTGTAAAGAGAAATGTGTTTATTTAACATTTATGGAAGGAGTCTCCAGTGTCAGCGCTTTGTATCAGTCAGGGGTAAAGCTGTAACTTTTCCGACATCTTCAGGATAGAGGAGTTTACACATTTTTGCGGTTTCACAGTAACATGACAAGCTGCAGGGTTTTTTTTTTTGTCTTATTAACTTCGAGAGAGAAAGAAAGAGAGGGTGAGGGAACGACTGTTTCTAGCTGCTATAACGTAAGCGAGAACAGGAACTAACTTGCTTTACGAACTTTAAGTGTAACTATAAGCGGATAAAACATACGATGTATCATTCTTCAATCAATAAAATTTCTATTTGTTGACATCACTGTGGTGTAAGAGGAATAAAACACTTGGCGTTGTGCTGTTCTAGGAAATGAATCAGCTTCAGGGAGGTAACAGTAACTGCGCTTCATCACACCGCCCTATCACTTATTATTTTCCTTTAACAGCACAACACAGTGTGTGTTTCTTACTTAGCTTAGTGCTAATTAAAATTTAGCTAAAGTGGTGATAAAAAAAAAGTCATCTTGAAAAGAAAACACAAATGAAAGCAAATCTGTGACTTGGAGCACAAACATTTTCAGTGTGCGCTAGTTTCTGCTTTGCTAGCGTGAATATGAGGATATGTGTGCTAGCTGATGTTTTCAGGATCGATACTGAAGTCTTTACATGTGCAGAAATTTGATATACAATTCCACTGAGACGCTGATGTGATGCGTCATGATGCGTTGTGCTGTGATGCCGTGTGATGTAATGTGATAGTGTGAGGTGATGCATTGTGATACGATGTGATGCAGTGTGTGGTGATGCGATGCGTCGTGAGGTGATGTGATACAGTGTGAGGTGATGTGATACAGTGTGATGTGATACAGTGTGAGGTGATGTGATACAGTGTGAGGTGATGTGATACAGTGTGAGGTGATACAGTGTGAGGTGATACAGTGTGAGGTGATGTGATACAATGTGATGTGATACAGTGTGAGGTGAGGTGATACAGTGTGAGGTGATGTGATACAGTGTGAGGTGATACAGTGTGAGGTGATGTGATACAGTGTGAGGTGATACAGTGTGATGTGATAGTGTGATGTGATACAGTGTGATGTGATACAGTGTGAGGTGATGTGATACAGTGTGATGTGATAGTGTGATGTGATACAGTGTGAGGTGATGTGATAGTGTGATGTGATACAGTGTGATGTGATACAGTGTGATGTGATACAGTGTGAGGTGATGTGATACAGTGTGAGGTGATGTGATAGTGTGAGGTGATGTGATACAGTGTGATGTGATAGTGTGATGTGATACAGTGTGATGTGATAGTGTGATGTGATACAGTGTGAGGTGATGTGATACAGTGTGATGTGATACAGTGTGAGGTGATGTGATACAGTGTGATGTGATACAGTGTGAGGTGAGGTGATAGTGGTATGTGATACAGTGTGAGGTGATGATACAGTGTGAGGTGATCGTGTGATGTGATACAGTGTGAGGTGATGTGATACAGTGTGAGGTGATGTGATACAGTGTGATGTGATACAGTGTGATGTGATACAGTGTGAGGTGATGTGATACAGTGTGATGTAATAGTGTGATGTGATGTAATACAGTGTGGTGATGTGATACAGTGTGATGTGATACAGTGTGAGGTGATGTGATACAGGGTGAGGTGTTGTGATGTGATGCGTTGTGATACAATGTGATGTGATAGTGTGAGGTGATACAGTGTGATGTGATGTGATACAGTGTGGTGATGTGATACAGTGTGATGTGATGCGTTGTGATACAATGTGATGTGATAGTGTGAGGTGATAGTGTGAGGTGATGTGATACAGTGTGAGGTGATGTGATACAGTGTGAGGTGATGTGATAGTGTGTGGTGATGTGATACAGTGTGATGTGATACAGTGTGAGGTGATGCGTTATGATACGATGTGATACAGTGTGAGGTGTTGTGATGTGATGCGTTGTGATACAATGTGACGTGATAGTGTGAAGTGATGCGTTGTGATGTGATACAGTGTGTGGTAATGTGATGCGTTGTGATGTGATAGTGTGAGGTGATGCTTTGTGATGTTTGATATTGAATATTAAAGTGCTCAGCATGTCTCCTTGAGGAACTCCTCTGATGAGCTCTCTGCATCTCTGCTCTTTATGTTTCAGCTTCAACACCATCATTGCGTACATCGATGATCAGTTCGAGCGTTACCTGCACGACGAGAGCGGCCTGAACCGCAGACACATCGTGGATAATCGCGTCCACTGCTGCTTCTACTTCATCTCTCCGCTCGGACACGGGTGAGGAATTAACACAATACCGTGTGTGTGTGTGTGTGTGTGTGTGTGATTTAAAGTTTATTACGGCTTTATTTACACACATTATTTTAGCAATGTTTAAATTAAATAAAGAATATTTACATTTCCAGCGTGTGTACATAAATAAAAGAATTAAAAAGCAATTAAAAACAAAGCTAACAACTTTTTCAAAAATTAAATTTAAGTGAATAAATAAGTAAATAAGTGAATGTAAGTGAATAAATAAGTAAATAAGTATGTACATAATCAAATAAGTAAATTAAATAAGTCAAATGTAAAAAGTAAAAAAAAAGGTTAAAAAAATAACTATGTACGTAAGTAAATAAATAAATAAATAAGTACATATATAAATATGTAGGTGAATAAATGAGTAAATAAATATGTGCATAAATAAGTACATAAGAAAATCTGTACATTAGTAAGTCATAAGTAAGTAAATAAATACATAAATGAGTGAGGAAATAAATAAACAAGCAAACAAAGAATAAGTATGTACATAAATGTATGGGTGAAAGTGAGGGTGTGTGTGAGGGTGTGGGTGAGTGAGGTTGAAGGTGAGGGTGTGCGTGTGAGGGGGTGCGTGTGAGGGTGCGTGTGGTTGAAGGTGAGTGTGAGGGTGAGGATGAGGGTGTGTGTGAGGATGAGGGTGTGTGTGAGGGTGAGGGTGAGGGTGTGTGTGAGGATGAGGGTGTGTGTGAGGGTGAGGGTGAAGGTGTGAGGGGGTGTGTGTGAGGGTGTGTGTAGTGTTAACAGAGCAGTTGTTATGAGCTCTGTAACTCAGCTCGTGTGTCTTCTGCAGTCTGAAGCCGCTGGACGTTCAGTTCATGAAGGCCATCCACAACAAAGTGAACGTCGTCCCCGTCATCGCCAAAGCCGACACGCTCACTCTGAAGGAGAGAGAGAGGCTGAAGCGCAGGGTAACACTCCTCCTCTGATCTCCTTAACCTCTACAAACTGAGCTCTTCATCAGGCATCACACAGCATCACGACGTTTTCATCGCATTATTACAGCACAGGCTGAATGCAGTTCTGCGCTCACGCTAGCGAGTAACGAGTCTCTTGTGTCGCTTGTGGGCGTGGCCTGTCCGCTCTGTTTTCCTCCTGATGGCAGGTCGTATGTGACAGGAGGATGAAACCACACTTGTACCTTTTCAGCAGTAACTAAGAACTAACTGCAGGTAGAAATTTGCGAGTGATGAACTAAAGAAACGTCAGCACACTCAATTTTCGTGTGTAATTGAGAATCTCTGTGTCACTTATGCAAGTACGTACGTAAAAAATAAATACTCCTGATTCTCTCGGTGGCCTCACAGTGTTACCAATTCTACATTCACACTATGCTCACACTAGACCTGTTTCTCGTCAGAAAAATAAACAGCCTGGTAAGGCCACGCCCACAAATGACACAAGCATCATGTGACTCGGTCGTGAGCGTAGAGTCCGACTTCCTGTTTCCCCACCTGCAGATTTTAGACGAGATCGACGAGCACGGCATTAAGATCTACCACCTGCCCGACGCCGAGTCGGACGAGGACGAGGAGTTTAAGGAGCAGACGAGGATTCTGAAGGTACGTCGCGTGTTTATAGACGTCTGCAGCTAACTTGTTTCACGGACATTAAATACAACTATAAACGGATAAAAAGCGTGACGTGACGTTCTTTTTAATCAGTAAAAAAAGTCATCATTAACACACTGCTGTGGTATAAGAGGAATAAATCTGCTTTAATAAAAGAATCAGCTGCGGGGTGGTGACAGTAACGCAGCTTCAGCACACGCCCCGTCGCTGATTACTTTCCTCTCACAGCACAACACACAGGGCGTTATTTCATCACTTCCTCCCTGTTTCATCACATACAGATGTAAGATGATAAACACTATAACCATGACTGTGGATAACTCTCTCTCTCTGTGTGTGTGTGTGTGTGTGTGTGTGTGTGTGTGTGTGTGTGTGTGTGTGTGCAGACCAGTATCCCGTTTGCAGTGGTGGGCTCTAACCAGCAGATCGAGGCTAAAGGGAAGAAGGTGAGAGGGCGTCTGTACCCGTGGGGAGTGGTGGAGGTGGAGAACCCCGAACACAACGACTTCCTCAAACTGCGCACCATGCTCATGTACGACACACAAACACACACACACACACTCAAATGTACACACTGTCCATCATAGACACACCAGTGTAGAGAGACATTGATGAATGGATGAATAGGCAAATGGATAGATGGATTGACAGATGATTAGATGGGTGGATAGACAGACTGTTATATGGATGGATGGATAAGTAGGTGGATGGATGGACGGATGGATGGATGGATGAATAAATGTATGGATGGAATGTACCAATATAAATAGCAGTCATTATAGCAGTATAACAGTGGCTGCAATGCACAATGTGTACCTGACGTGTATGTGTGTGTGTGTGTGTATAGAACCCACATGCAGGACCTACAAGAAGTGACCCAGGACCTGCACTACGAGAACTTCCGCTCAGAGCGCCTCAAGCGAGGCGGCAGGTTGTCCTCCCACGGTTACATTCTGCCTCTGTCGCCTGCGTACGTACTGCTGTGTGCTTTACTCCTCCTCCCCCACCTCAGACCATCAGAGACCATCAGAGACCATCAGACACCACTATACAGACAATATCTCATCCTGAACGCTCAGACACGTCTGTGTGGAGAAGATCTCCTAAACCAGATAAAGCTGTAGAGATTACTGATGAGTCGTTCATACAGGAATCGACTCTTTGAACCAACTCTTTTAGTTGAACGTTGAGAGCTGAGTCGCGTACTCGAGCGTCTGTTTCTTCTTTTATTCAGATGTTGCACCTGCAGTGTAATTTAATCACGTAAAGCGAAAAACCCGTTTGCGTGCTTTTTCTGGTTTAGGACAAAATGGCAGTGAGTCGTTTGGGAGTCGACTCTTATCGGTGAGCTGATTCAAATGATCTGACTCGCTGAAAAGAGTCAGAATTCACATCATGAGCAGATACGAGACTTATTCTGCTTCAGACACGAATGAAACAGGAAGTCGTTTATGTTTAAACCTAGAGTCTCGCAGGGAATCGGGGAGCACCGTCTCTCTCTCTCTCTCTCTCTCTCTCTCTCTCTCTCTCAGTATCTCACTGCGAATAAAATAGAACTGCATCACGACTGCCACTAGGGGGCGGCTGCCGCCAACTCCACCTGGTGCATCAGTGGACAGTAGGTGTGTGTAGGTTAGAGGACAGGAGGGGGAGGTCTGTCTTTCAGCTTAACGCTTGTGCTGCCACCACACACACACACACACACACACACACACACACACACACACACACACAATACGAATGCACTGTGGCTTGCTAGCTAACACACTCTGCCTCTGCCTCACACACTTCACACATAACTGTTCACACTGCTGTGCAAACACTTATTCTTCCACATTGTGTCTGCTGCTTCTGTTTGCACTAATATCTCTCTCTCTCACTCACACACACACACACACACACACACACACACACACATACACACACACATTTATACTGTGGTGCACTGAGTTGATTCACTTTCATGTTCACTGCACACAGAATTCAATAACTGAAATTAAGAGTGTTTATCGTGTGTGTGTGTGTGTGTGTGTGTGTGTGTGTGTCCTACAGGAAGGGTCCGGAGCCAGAGGAAAAGGACAAGGACACAATCCTTCAGGAGAAGGAGGCTGAGGTACAGCGATGATGGATGGATGGATGGATGGATAGATAGATAGATAGATAGATAGATAGATAGATAGATAGATAGAGATGTTAGTTTTCAGTAGTAATAACTGATGATAAATGTGTTACTTTCTGTTTAATTTATTCATAAATGCTGATGCAGAAAATAAAACGTGCATTTCTACAAATATAAGATTAAAAAAAAGCAACATGTCAAGAAAAAAAGAACAAACTGATATAAATAACGTATATAAAATACATTAATTAATAATAATAATAATAATAACATTCCGATCATATGGAATACTGGCAGAACTAAAAAGTGCCTAAAACTACAAATAAAATTAAAAAAAATCAAAATAGATTTCATATAAATAGCAATAAAAGATGACGGATAAAACAATCCTAAAGACTAAATAAATGGAAATGTAAATAAATAATTCTCAGAGTATAAGTAATCAGAGTAAATCGCTGTGTGATGTTGATTGTGACGGTGATGAAGGCTGAGAGTGTTCAGTGTGTTTCTAAAGCGTTACATCATCAGCGCTGAAGCTCTAAAGAGTTACGTGTGTGTGTGTGTGTGTGTGTGTGTGTGTGTGTGTGTGTGTGTGTGTGTGTGTGTCATAGTTGAGGAGGATGCAGGAGATGATTGCGAAGATGCAGGCGCAGATGCAGAAGCAGGGTGAAGGAGACGCAGACGGACAACACGTCTAAACACCGCGAGGTAAAACACTTCACACGCTTACACGTGCATCACTGCCCGTTCTTTTCCAGATGTTTTACACAGCAGCCCTGAAAAGCTCACACCTGTGTGTGTGTGTGTGTGTGTGTGTGTGTGTGTGTGTGTGTGTGTGTTTAATGCTTAGTTGTAGAAATAGCAAAATAAAACAACAACAGAGGATTAAATAAGGCGTTGAGTGGAAACGCACTAATGGACGTGATGATCGTTCAGTGTTTATTAACGACACGACTTTCTGTTTCTCAGGTGCAGAGCTGCGGAGCGAGACGACCCGAGACACCGAGAGAGAGAGAGAGAGACAGGGAGAGAGGGAGAGGGAGGGAGAGAGAGGGAAGAAAAGAGGCGTGTCTGGTGTCTCATCACGTCTCACTGTATTTTGCCACTTTCTTAGTTTTTTTCTACTCTTTCTTGGGAAACAAATTTAGTTATTTTTTCTTTTTTTTTGTATTCAGTATTATTATTATTATTATTATTATTATTATTGTTACTTTCTCTATCCACAGAGACATGTGCCGATATGAAGCGTCTTAGTCACTCGCTCATCGCCTAACCTTCTCATCACAGTTTACGATATCATCTCCGTTGTTTTAAATCATCAGTAATTCCTGCTCCTGGATCCAGGTTTCTGTGGGATTTTTCCTCAGTGCCACTTTTACACAGTTAAAGTCTCCACATTATCAAGATTTAGTTGAATATCGCGATATACTGTATATCATCTAACTGATTATCGGCACATGACTACGCAACGAGCTGTTTATTTCGTTGCACCAAAATACTGACGTGTGTAACCCGTGTGTGTGTGTGTGTGTGTGTGTGTGTGTGTGTGTGTGTGTGTGTGTGTGTGTGTGTGTTTGCGATCAGAAATGAAGTGATTTGAGGGTTTTGTAGGTGTGTTTGGTATCAGAAGGACGCTCGCCGCTCCAGAGGAGCGATTTGGGTTCAGAGTGCTAGCAACAACTAATTAGCTATTAAACGAAACGAGCTTTTGGTGAAATTATTTACGTTATTTGCAGAAACGTTAATTCCGGTTTATGATATTATCACGATTTTGTGTTTAGAAATGATTTATCTGATTATCAGTGCGTCTGTTAGCAAATGTAGCATTTTGGGCCGAATCACTCCTTCAGAAATGTCTTTAATGCCGCGGAAATTTCACGGAAAGCGGCAGCAGCAGGACCGTCGTGTCCATGTTGCGTGAGAAATCCCGCGCTCTCAGGAGCAGGACGCACGTCGGCAGAGGATCGCTCTGGTCCTTTGCGACACAGAGTTGCGATTCCAGTGAAAAAGGATGTGAGATTTTGTCAATGTTATGCAAATTAGCCACAAATCCACACGATTGGCTACAGTAAATTCTTCTGCTCGCTTCAGCCGCGTTCGATCCTTTACACGTTTCCTGCCAGTGTTTGGGGCGTGTTCACATGTAGAAATGATACATTTCAGTTTGGTTTGTTTCTCACAGGCCACGCCCACAAGAGAAGCAGCTCACTGTAACCATGACAACGCTCTTAGCTTTTAACTAACTAGCCTAGCTCACGCTCTCGATTAGAGTTACTATCGTCAGTAATGCCAAATACACACAGTGACGTGAGCGACGTTAACGCTGGAGACTCGACGTGTTGTGAATCTCCGACTCGTTTTGTCCTCCATGTTTGATTTTCGCGTTCGTCCCCAAACACTGATGTACCTCAGCGCTTTTATGAAAAGATTCATTTTGTAAACTTTTGGAAGTCTGGCTGTAGAGAAACACGCTGCCGGTGGTGCACAGCCTTACAACACCCTTCAGAGTACAGTGTGCCCTATGCCGAGAGTTGCTTTGTGCCGCTTTAACTCGACTTGACCTGAGCAGGTGCGTGAGAGCGTAAACACGTGAGAGCGTAAGCAGCTCTGCGTGATGTTTATAATGTACGTGTGAATGCTGTCACGTGAGAATGAATGACCTAACGACTAGGCATGTGCCAAAATTAAAGGAATAGTTCACGAGCCCCGTTTTCCACTTTACGCCAGATTGTGGTCCGGCTGCGAAGACGTCTGCGTTTGGGTTTAGAGGGAAACTGCAGAGTCGTTGTTGTTATTGTTTTTCTTGAACTATCCCTTTAATATATCTTGAGTAATTGTAGTTCATTGTAGAAATGTTACCACAATAACTTTTTTAAACTTAAAAAGTAGACAGAAATGTGCAGAACTGTGTAACGCAGCGTAGCTAGTTATTTATGCTAGCTCCTGAGCTGCAGCAGTGCTTTATTGAGAGAATGCGATAATGACTGTTTTTTGGCACGTGCCTGGTGATGTGATGTTTTAATCCCGTTCTCTTTGCTAATGCATGCTAATTGTGTCCTTTGCGGGGTGTGTGTGTGTGTGTGTGTGTGTGTGTGTGTACACTGTTCTGTAATGTTTAAACCCAGTCTTTGTCTTTGTCCAGTTCCTCCTTAAAATGATCATCTGTTACGATTTTATAGTTTTATTCCAGAACTTTCTAATAAACTTGTCCACTGTTATCTTGTCTTGTAATAAAGTTTTGATATGAAAGACTCAGTTTGTCGTGTGGATTCAGAAATATCTTCCTGATGTTCTCACAGCGACGCCTCAATCGCACCAGGACGAGGCTGCAACTTCCACCTGAACGCCATTTTGAACAAACTACAGCATTAATCTAGGAAGAAATGAACTAACGTATATATTCATATCATCTCTACATTTTACATTTAGTTCCAGAAATTATGAATATTCCTGAATATGCAAATTCATGTATATACATGTATAATTACGTCAAACCATGCTGTCTCAAAAAAAACTAAACCGTTAACTAGCTGATATTAAACTAGTTAATCAGTTTGCTGTTATTAAACTAGCTAACCAGTTAACTATCTGCTATTAAACTAGCTAACCAGTTAATTAGCTGACATTAAACTAATCAGTTTGCTGTTATTAAACTAGCTAACCAGTTAACTATCTGCTATTAAACTAATCAGTTTGCTGACTGTTATTAAACTAGCTAATCAGTTTGCTGTTATTAAACTAGCTAACCAGTTAACTAGCTGCTATTAAACTGGGTAACCAGTTTGCTGTTATTAAACTAGCTGGGGTGTTTGGATGTCTTCATGTCTGTGTTAATCGCTAATTCCCAGTCAGTGAGACAGCGAGCCTCGCGATCTGCGCACGCCGCCATCTTACTCTTCAGCTCACCATCATTTTCATTCATTCCATTTAACTTCACTGCCGTTAGCATGTTTACCGTCACACGGCTAAGCTACTAACGCTAACCTCGCTACCTCATTTGACCTTGTTTGCTATTTGCACTGCTGGTTGGATGCGAACTGCATTTCGTTCTCTGCACTCGCTCTCTGACATGAAAGTTGAACCTTGAACCCGTGTTACCTTCTGGTTCTGCCTTTTAGTTATGCTGTCATAGCTAGTATTACTAGTCCCTGTGTTAGCACTCTGCACACAATATACATATGCTTACACCATTCCAGGACAAGAGCAGGCCTAATAACCTGGGTTCTGTCTCTCTCTTCACCTTCTCTCTCTCCTTCTTTCCCCCTTCTCTCTCCTCTCTCCCCATCTCTCTCTCTCCTTCTTTCCCCCCTCCCTCTCCCCCCCTTCTCTCTCCTTCTTTCCCCTTCTCTCTCCCCCACTCTCCCACTCTTCTCTCTCCTTCTTTCCCCCTCCTCTCCCCCATCTCTCTCTCCCTTCTTCCCCCCCACTCTCCCACCCTTCTCTCTCTCCTTCTTTCCCCCTCCTCTCCCCCATCTCTCTCCTTCTTTCCCCCCTCTCCCCCCTTCTCTCATTCCTCTCTCTCTCCTTCTTTCCCCCCTTCTCTCTCCTTCTTTCCCCTTCTCTCTTTTTCTTCCCCCCTTCTCTCTCATCTCTCTCCCACCCTTCTCTCTCCTTCTTCCCCCTCTCTCCCCCCTTCTCTCTCTCATATCTCTCTTCTTTCCCCTTCTCTCTCATCTCTCTCCTTCTTTCCCCTTCTCTCTCCTTCTTTCCCCCTTCTCATTCCCTTCTCTCTCTCTCTCTCTCCTTCTTTCCCCTCTTCTCTCTCTCCTTCTTTCCCCCTTCTCTTCTCATCGCTCTCCCCCTCTTCTCTCTCCTTCTTTCCCCCCTTCTCTCTCATCTCTCTAACCCTTCTTTCCCCTCTTCTCTCTCTCCTCTCTCCCCTTCTCTCTCTCCTTCTTTCCCTCTTCTCTCTCCCTCCCTCTCCATGCTGAGATCCCAGTGATCGTGACTCGTCCTGCTCTCCTGCCTGATCCATCCTGATCACCTGAAAATCACTCGCTGCTGCTGAGGACGACCTCCAACACACACAGTCTGGAGATCACTGAGATTACTGAGGATGGAAGCACCAAGAAACCATG
>CM074958.1:22074863-22092373 GCA_037577455.1 Pangasius macronema | reverse complement strand
TCAGATGAGCTCCATAGTGAGTTTGTGCACCTCCGACCTGTTAACAGCAGCATGTCTCAGAAACACACTCCGATCTCGGCTAAGATCAGCTTCCCCTGGAGGGCCGGCGAGCTGCAGGGAGACGTCAAGGTAACGCTGTGCAGTGTTCACGCTAGAAACCTCCAGCTGCTGTAACACTGACTCTAAGAGTTAAATAAACGCGCAATGCAGTTCAGTCAGCTGAAGAACTGCGGCTGCTTCTGCAAGATGCTCAGTAACACTTCCAGCTCATTTCCTTATAAACCTGCACACACTGCACNGCCAAGGATCAGCACATTAAACACTCACTCTGGGGCATTTATTACTGTTTACTGCTCTTTATAGGGTTTATTTTAATATAGAAACATTTAATTTCATTATTTTTGAAGGATCTTTACTCTACAGCGTTTCTTTACACGTGCCTGAGACATAATCTTGTACAGAATGACGTCCAGGTTATTCCAAATAACACACTGCTCACTTCTAAAACAGTTCTACTCCTTTATTTCAGGAATAAAACCCTCTGTGTGATGATCCGTTCACGTGGTCCATTTGCTGTACACGTCCCTGTGTGTTGCTATAGAAACGATAACGTATCAGAACGAGGGCGTTAATGTAAACCTGTGATGTGCAGCTGCGCTACTGTCAGAGCCGCTGTTACAGAGAACTAATCAACACCTTCTGACCAATCACGATCCAGAATTCAACAGCGCTGTCATCAGGAAAGGATGAGCTTTACAAAGAGCTGCGAGTAGCAAGCCAAAGAGGGCTCCAGAAGTAACTTACTGCAGCTTTAATGTATTTTAGGAGCAGTGTGTTATATGAAGAGCGTTTTAGTGTTTGGGATGAAGCCGTGTTTGAAATGCATTTCATGTCTGTATCAGTTCACGTGTGTAACATGTTTAACGCATCCCGTTGTCTTGCGAGCAGAACTGCTGCGTGATGACGCTGTCGGTGCTGGACGAGGCCCAGAGGCCGGTGTGGTGCATCAGCTCGTCCGCCGCTCTCATCCTCCACCACTCCCCCGCGGTGTGCGAAAGCTACGGCGGCGAGCGGTTTGCGCTGAGGTACGACGACACCGCCGGCAAGCTGAAGATGACCCTGGTGTGGATGCAGGACCTGCAGCTGTACTTCCTGATCAGCCTCCACATCTGGATCCGTGTGGAGAAAGTAAACGCACGCTTCCACAAAGACGCTCGGGACAAATTCTGACGCGTCTCTGATTTCTACACGAGCATTCGGTCAGTTTTTACACATTTATTTTGAAGGTTTGCAGCCGTGACCTGGTTTAGGTAGATTTGTTAGAAGGTTTGTTTTATAGCTGGATTGAAGTCCGCTGTTTTTATTTGTTTGTTTGTTTGTTGCATAGTTAAAATGCGTTTGAGTGTTGCTCATATAAAGTTCCTTTTCAGCATTTTTTCAGTCTCACAGCTGTTTAGAGGTTTTTCTTGTGTTATGAGTGAATAAAGTGAGACTGTGAACACACGACTCGTTCTCTAGCTTATAAACTTCTAACGTACAGTCTGTGGATTATAACGACATTCCCAGGGGTGCCACCAGGGGGCACTGTGGGAGCATTTTACAGCACATCAGCATTTTTTTTTTTAATAAGGAATTTATTTAATAAGCAAAGCAGGCGATTTTAACTCTCACAAATTCATCTTTAGACAGTCGTTGCTTCTGAATACCAGAAACTTCTAGAGAACTTGGCAAAAAATAATTGTTTCAAAGCAAGTGTATCATCTGCTTCTTGTTTACACCTCTCGTGTCAGTCAGGCTATAGACACGCCCCCAGTGACCTTCACTCCGCCCCTATCTGCTCAGAGTCACGCACATGGCGGAGTTCAGTCCCAAATCGCAGCACAGATATTACTGTTGAGAAGGAAAAGACAGTCTAATGCGAAAAAAAAGTGTAATGACTCTAAAAGAAATACAGATTTGGAGATGAAAATTAAGTGACGCTTAATTAGCTACACTGTTCAGCCAAGTCAGACAGAGAGAATAAGCCTGTTCCATATATTGGACAAAAATGTAGGGTTTGTCTCATCAGCCCAGCGCTGGAAGTTTAAATGATTGTGCGGATGCTTTGTGATGCGAGAGCAAAAACCCCACGTTTACAGGCATCCCTGCGTGATGACCTGCTCCAAAAACCTTCCAAAAACCTCTGTTCTTCTTCACACGAGTGTTGGGACCAAACCAAATGAAATAAACCCCAGCAAATGGATGAACCTAGTGCCTGCAAACCTGCGTGCACAAATGTCATCCCTGGTTCTGAAGGAACAATTCTATATGAACACAGATCTGAAATTCTAAGCCCCGCCCCCAAACAAACCCAGGATCGGGTCTGAGTGTGGACTCGAGTGCTTGGCAAAAGAATAATAAAAGAGAACTTTTTTTTAGTTTGCTGTACATTTTACACATCATCTCAACATCTTAAGTCTTCTGTGGTGTGTTTGTCGTCTATCCTGTAGTCGAGGGAGGAGTCCAGTGTTGCCATGTGTCTCTCTCTTTAGGCCTTGTGTTTCTTGCAGTGTTTCAGGGCGTCGGCCAGAGCTGCCAGAGCTTTATCAGCGTTAAACGTGCTGCAGTTGTAGCCCATCAGCCCCACTCGCATCACCTAGGGTTAGGGTTAGGGTTAGGGTTAGCGTAAGTTACCTTCGATCAGCTTAACATCACCCCTAGTTAGGGTAACATGGCATACTAATTATACAGTAAAATAGTATATCTGATGTTAGCTACTCTGCTAGTTAGCTTGGTTAGCTAAATAACGTCAGAAAGATATTGCTAGAGACAGGATGGCTACGCTAGCTATCAGTGATGATGTATACACCACTCAGTACAGGCAGATGTTCTCCTCACCATGCCAATGGACGGCCCCAGGCCTCCCGTCATCTCCATCTGGTGGTGTTTCATCATGTACGCTAGAAGCTCCTTCCAGTTGTATCCTTCAGGGATGGCGATGGTGGTGACTGATGGCAGCCTCAAGTCCTGAACAGAAAGGAATCACGTGATCAGTGTCTTGTTAAAGATTAAAATGATGATCAAATGAAGAACGAACGCCTCACCTTGTCCTTGATGAAGAGTTTAAGGCCAAGATCTTCTAAACCCTTCCACAGGTACTCTGCTACCTGTCTGTGCTGTCTCCACGAGTTCTCCAGGCCCTGTAGGAAAGAGCAGAACGTCCTCAGTACGGACTCACTGTCTGTATAAGGTATAGATCACAGCGCTGCTGAATTCTCGATTCCGATTGGTCAGGAGGAGAAATGAAGGATACATTAGAAGCAGCCAGTGATTCAATACGACACAATTTAAAGCTGTTTTAATATAATTGAATCTCTTGCAAACAGCAACATCTGGAACATCAAAAATGTAAAGAAGCCACACCTCCTTCAGTTCAACTGAATGAGAGGCCACACCTCCTAAACTAGCAGAGACAGGTGTAGAAGCCACACCTCCTTCACTGAGGCTGACACACACAGAGGCCACACCTCCTTCACTGAGGCTGACACACACAGAGTCCACGCCTCCTTCACTGAGACTGACACACACAGAGGCCACACCTCCATCACTGAGGCTGACACACACAGAGGCCACACCTCCTTCACTGAGACTGACACACAGAGGCCACGCCTCCTTCACTGAGACTGACACACACAGAGGCCACACCTCCTTCACTGAAACTGACACTTCAAGAGGCCACACCTCCTTCACTGAGGCCGAAGCTGACGCACACAGAAGCCACGCCTCCTTCACTGAAACTGACACTTCAAGAGGCCACACCTCCTTCACTGAGACTGACACACAGAGGCCACGCCTCCTTCACCGTCACTAATGCATACAGGCCCCACCCACTTCACGACTGCACTCAGACTGACTGTGTGTGTGCGCGTGTGTGTAGAGTGATGACATCACACTGACCTTCTCTGTGAGGATGGCGAGACTCTCTCTCAGGGTTAAGAATCCGGACACGGGGCCGGTGTGATGATACCTGCAGCACAGAGGAACACGCATCACACACAGAGGAACACACGTCACACACAGAGGAACACACGTCACACACAGAGGAACACGCGTCACACACAGAGGAACACACGTCACACACAGAGGAACACACGTCACACACAGAGGGTCACACGTCACACACAGAGGAACACACAGAGGAACACACGTCACACACAGAGGAACACACAGAGGAACACACGTCACACACAGAGGAACACACGTCACACACAGAGGAACACACGTCACACACGTCACACACAGAGGAACACGCGTCACACACAGAGGAACACGCGTCACACACAGAGGAACACGCGTCACACACAGAGGAACACACGTCACACACGTCACACACAGAGGAACACACGTCACACACAGAGGAACACACGTCACACACAGACTCTTCTGAAGTGTGATGCCAACGTTTCCTGACTGAACACACTCACATGCGGTCAGGTTTACCGTCGTTACCCCAGTAGTTGGACAGGTGAGTCATGTCCAGCAGGTAGGACACGGGCTTCGTCTTCCTGTTGAACATCTTCTGACTTCACGAGATAAAAGGAAGAACAACACACATTAACGACCCTCTTATACACGTGAGTTCCTCACGCTTCTGTCCTACACGTCAGCTTCGAATTCTTCAAAACTGAGTCATTAACTCTTACTAAAGAATCACGTTTTAAACAGTGAGATTTAAAGCTGAAGTTGTTCCAGGTGCTTCGTTTTCCTCCTGTTTCCTGGTTCACATGCGGATCAGAGATGGAACAGATATAACGCATATTTTATTTTTATCCTTTAATTTTGCTTCTTTTTGCCTGTACAGCACCTTAAGCTGCCGCATGTTTAAAAAGGGCTCTGTACATAGGTTTATTATTTATTATCAAATATATACAGACACATACATTAGAGAGAATTGTGATATTTTATAAATTGATGTATGGATTATATATTTCATTTTATTACAGCGGGTCAAAGACAAAACGGGTTTAAAACGGCAAAACCCTGTTATTTATCATTTCATTTATTCTGATTGTTTCCTTCTTATTCCTAATTATTATTATTATTATTATTATTATTATTATTATTATTATTAAATAATTATTTTTTATACTGCTACTACTGCTACTAATAATAAAATTATAAATAAAAATAATTTAAAATTAAATAATTTATAATAATTTAATTAATAATTAAAAATCACAAAAAACCCACAATATCAGATAGCAATACTCAGAGAAGTTGCAGTCACACACACACACACACACACACTCACCATGCTCTGTCGTTGAATGAAATAGGTGCTGTGCCTGGAGGAGCGTTTAAAGCTTTCTGTGAGCCCGTGTACAGAATATCGATCTCTGCATCAAGAGAATGGAGACACACACGAGATGTTAGACACCGAGCAGCACTGCGTCCAAACTCTGTACATATAAATATAAATATAAATATAAACACAGGATTCTGATTACTCTGTTTGTCCATGAGAAGAGGTGAAGCTCCCAGAGACGCCACTGAATCGACCAAGAACAAGCAGTTATACCTGCAATCAAAGGTCGTTACTTTTAACACCCTGGAATTGATTATTTTCCTACAGCAGCACGTCCCAAAGTGCTTTATTCCTCTTACACCACAGCAATTTGCTAATAAATTAACTTTTTCATTTATTAAAGAATGGCACACTGTACTTTTCGGCTGCTCATAGTTACGTTTATGGCGTGTGAAACGAGTGAGTTCCTGTTCTCGCTTACGTTATAGCAGCTAGAAACCTCACCAGCCTCTGTTTCTGCTGTTATAGAAAACTAATCAACACACAAACATATCGTGGACAACCACACGCCATTCAGCGTAAAGCACAGAGAGGGGTAGGTCAGAAAAACTAGTTTTGAGGTATACGCAGATTTAAACCGGACGCGTCCTGACTGCGAGTGTGAGTGTGTTTAAGTCATAAACTGTCTCACTAACTGTCTTCACACACACACATACACGTCCACACAGGGTTTAATCTTTAATGTGTGTGTTAAATGTGTTTCTCCGGGTTTACAGTTTAAATACTGAGCCACATTTCCACAGAAATGTATGTTACAGAATCGTGTGTAAACGAAAGGCGTAACCAGGGTCGGGATTTTAGCGACGTCCAGCTGCAGAAAAGCGACTTCATGTTAAATACACAACGATGCTGAACGTGTAACACACCTACTGCTCATGTCTAATCTCCGTTATCTTAAACCTGTATTGTTAGATAAACTGCTCTGACTCCAGCTGGTGTGCAGTTTCTCCACATGAGCCGAGTGGACGCTGCACCACTCTCAGGATGTCCGAAGAGCTGAGCCGCTCACACTACATCGCTTTAACGCGTGTGATCGGCTGTTCGGTGTTGTAGCAGTGGACACAAGCTGAAGTGGCCTGATCCCCAAATCCCACTGGAGTAAATAAAAATGCAGGAGATGTCTATCATGTGACTTTAGACGTTTTTTTTTCAGAAACAAAATGAGAAATAAGAGAAAATGTGCAGAAAAGATTGTTTAGGGAGAAGCAGGCAGTGAGAATTGTCTGTTCTGCAAAGAGAACTGGAGGTATAGTCAAAAAAAATGTAGCTATGTTTATACTATATGAGTGTTGCATATGACATGCCACATAGTTTCTTACTGAAGCATTATTATTTATTTATCATTTAAACTCCAACATAAATAGAGAGAAGACTGACTGGATCCAGGGCATGTGTTGCATGTGAGAGCAGATCAGTTCGATTTCTCGCTGACTCTCTCAGCGAGTTATAGCCATGATGATAGTATTGTGTGTGTGTGTGTGTGTGTGTGTGTGTGTGTGTGTGTGTGTGTGTGTGTGTGTCTCCTCACTTGCGGCAGATGTCTCCGATGCCGTCTACAGGGTGAGCGAGACCAGCCGAGGATTCTCCGTGTGTGAGGAAGAACAGAACGGGTTTGTGTTTGGAAATCTCCTGTGATGTAACACACAATAAAACATAAACAGATACAGTGAAGTTACTATTCAGATGAAATAGCTGAACTGGCTCTTTACCTGTAAAAGGGAGGGATCTTTTTACCTTTTCAATTTCTTCATTTGTGAAATAACCACCAGGAGCTTTTACCAGAGTGTGAACTTTGGCACCTGTTTAAATCCAGGCATAAAACGATCATTAGTCCATCACTGGTTCTTCTAGTAATGGTGTTTTATTATTCTAGTTTATTACAGTATCTGTTACTGTAAAGCATATTGTAACGACGCATTTCACTGTTGTATTTAGCTGAATATTATATAAGTTCACACACACACACACACACACACAGTGTGAAATACAGTCATTTTTACGTAGGATATTTTATATAAAATAAACGAATACTGTAAGAAAACGTATTTTTTTTAATTCCTGTATTGAAACCCCTTTTCGTCTTTGACCTATACATTCACCTAATTAATTTATAAATATTATAGCTATGCCATTTTGATAAATTAATTGTGAATCTGTACATTTCATAATCACAATCTACATCCACATATACATTTTATATCTACAGTAGCAGGGATAGGTGATATATCATCGTATGCTTCTCTGGAACATTGCAGCTCAGTACTTTTATACTCTCTCTGAAATAAAGCTACTGAACTGTGTGTGTGTGTGTGTGTGTGTGTGTGTGTGTGTGTGTGTGTGTGTGTGTGTGTGTGTGTGTGTGGTGTAGTGGTTCCCAAGGTCCAGGTATAAAGGTATAGAAGTCCACTCCCTCTGCAGTGACGAGGAACAGCACAGTTTGCTGGTTTCATTTCCGAGAGTGTTACTGACTGAATGCACATTATTATATATTCTTATTATTATAGTATCTGTATTATTAGTATCTATATTCTTATTATTATTAGTATCTATATTAGTGTCTGTAGCACATAGCTGACTGGATGTTAAACTGTATTCTTCTAAACAATTTATCCAGAGTTTTTTAAGTAAAAATTTTACATAAAATTAAATGAAAATCTCACAGAAATATTTTCATGTTTTCATATTGTTTTAGTTTTGTTTTTTAGTTATTTTTTTTACTGTATACAGTAGTAGCCTGATTTAAAGTGGTACCCATTCTGTCTGCGATTTCAGCCACGCGCTCTCCCCACACGCCGTTGATGGCCACCAGCACGCTCTCTCCCGGTTCCACGGTGTTAAACACTGCGCACTCCATGGCCGTGTGACCCGAGCCGCTCATCGCCAGCGTCATCAGGTTGGTGGTCTGAAAGGCGTAGCGGATCCCCTCCTTGATGTCATTCATAATCTACAGCAGCAGCAAAGCAGAGAATGAAATTAGTGTGGGTTAAAAAAAAAAACACTAGATTTTCAACCCAGAGTCTTATGAGGTGTATGAGGTCTCACCTCGTACATTTCCGGATGCAGGTGACCGATGATGGGTCTCCCTCCAGCGGCCAGCACGCGTGGAGACACGTTAGACGGCCCGGGTCCGAACAGGTAGCGGTACGGCACCTCGAGCGGCCGCAGCATGCAGGCAGGAGGGGGCACGTGCAGTGAGGATGAGCACGAGGATGAGGATGCACGCGTACACAGCACCGAGCAGCACTCCAGAGCCGCCGCATGCTGCTGGGCCAAGAGGCGCACGCCCCTGCAGAGCGAGCTCATCGGTAACATGGTGATAACCTGCTGATAGCACTGAGCTGACTTTACTGAGCTCGCCGAGAATGGAGTGAAAAGCTGAAGAGCAAATATTTAAATCCAAACAGGGTCTTTGACCTCTCAGTCATGCGTCACTGCTCATGTCCTCCCCTCCAACCTCCAGCTCACAAACATGAGCAGGAGTGGAACAAATATTGAGAAATTATCCTTAAGTGAAAGTAGAGCTAATGTGTCAAAATTTTTACTTAAACAAAATGTTCTCAAGCACATTTACTCAAATGTCTTCCACTCCTGAAAATGAAAATGATGTCTATATGTATCTAGATATTCTGCTGAATAACCTCTTAAATCTTCAGAGTAAACCTTTAAGACAAATGATCAAGTTTTCATCACTTAGCCTCCTGTGTAGGCTACACTTAACAACCATACATGGGCTTTTACGTCCAAAAACACAGAGCCACAAAATCTGACTATTGAATTATGAAGTCACACAAAAATGCACCATCATAGTGCATCATCTTAATTACTAAAATATTGCTAGCTGGCTAGCGTTACACGGAAGAGTTGTCTCTGAATGTTGTAGCCATAACTAGCTAGCATAATTAGCTAGCTAAATTGCTAATTTGGTAGGCAAAAAAAAACATACATAAACCTGAAATGAAGAAACTAACCCCACTTATCGCATGACAGTATTGCGAAGCACGGTTTTACTAAGGTATCTTTGATTTTTTTATAATAATTACAGGTCTACGTAGAAACATTTAAAAATGACATACTGCAGCTTTAATCTGGTTGATATTACGAGAGCGATCACAGAGCGATCACAGAGTGAAGGGTCTTCCTGCAGAGCTAGCTAATAAGGGTTTAAAGCAGTTCTGGAGGAAAGTTACTGTAGGTCTCCAGGAGGTACTCCAAGGTACTCTAAAGAGGTACCTTTTCATCACTTGCACAGACTTTGGCTCACATGTGAAATCGAGCCGAGTTTGCCAAGGTCCAGAAGATTATGCACTCGCATCGATTTCTCATGTCCCTCGACTTGTTTACTGACTTCAAAGAGGAGTCGACCCCGTTGGAGGGAATGGATTGGCTGGTGTGGACATGTGCGCAAACACACACACAAACACTGCGCTTTCATTCATACACAGCATAAACACCGCACAACACCATCAATACGTCACTCAGACACGTCGACGTGTAGCTCAGGGCAAAATGTTGCCTCAGTTCTTTCTTTTTTTTTTCTTCAGAAGCTCATATTAAAAACTCCTGTATGGCTTCAGAAATATCCAGCTCAGGTGATCTGCATAATTATACAGCAACCTTCAGTTTTTGTCATATTTGGTGGTGTTAATGTTTCGTTGTGTTGTTCGGTAGAACATGAACTTCAGCCTGGTCCATTCCGGTCCCGAGGTCAATAATTAGACGAGCCGGTAAATAAGTCCAGGCCTGTTGTTTGTCTGTGTGTGGCCTTTGCACCATGGTGGGGCTCAACTCCCACTTTTACACTTTTTTGAGGAAGTCATCTTGATTTCAGACGTTCCTCTAGTCAACAACAGGCCTGATTAAGTTAGATCTGATCAACCAATCACAAAACCCGATTACATGACATCACCGCTACAGCCCTTCCTTTCATCTCTTTGGCTCAGTGTACTTGACTACAGCGTACGTAGCCTACTGCTTAGCATGGTATTTTGTGTTAACGTTCCCCTAAACACATAACTCTAAACTATTAAATATAAACCTATATAAAATAACTATTGTCATGCCAATTTTGTGTTTTATTCCTCTTACACCTCAGCAATTTGGCACGGTTTACAATTTTTAATTTGTTAAAGAATGACGTTGTACATTTTATCCATTTATTGTGACTAAATGTCGTGGAGCGTCCGCTAAACAAAATAGTTCCTGTTATCACTTACGTTATAGCAGCTATAAACAGTCGTTCCCTCACCAGCCTCTCTTTTCTTTTTTTCTCTCGTTTGAAATTGCTAAGACAAAAAAAAAACGCAGTTTGTCGTGTTACCGAGAAACCGCAAAGAACCATAAAACCCTCTGTCCTGAAGAAGCCAGAAAACGTGAAGTTACAGCTTTACCTCTGACTGTTACAAAGTGCTGACACTGGAGACTCCTTCCATAATAAACACATTCCTCCTTATAGAAAATTTCAGTCTTTTATTAGAGCAGCATCTGGTGTACACGCCGTGGATGAGCTGTTACTATAGAAACGATAACGTATTAGAACGAGTGCATTAATATAAGCCTGTGATTTGAGTTACACTCGATTACTGCAAACGATCCTGACGAATCAGTGGATATGCAAATTAGTCTATGACATCATCTGGAGACTCCTAGTGATTTTGAACATGCATTAGCTACTTTCTCCTGAAAAGAGTTGGCAGCACTGAACATCTGGATGTAGCTTCAGCTTCAGCTGGAGGTTTTGGACTGTGGGTTCCTCGATGGTTCTTCGGATGTTTAATGGTTGAAGCTTTCTAAACCTGTTCTACTCGGAAGCTTATCTGAACAGATATAACTCTGTTGTTGGGTTACAGAGAAACAGAGAAACTGAGCGTGAAGTAACTTATTGATTGAGCTCGAGGTCAAAGCATACACACACACACACACTGTAACTTTATCAGTTGTCACTTGCTGTAACTTTTCATCTTGGACACTAACAGTGGCTTTGCTTTCAGTAGTCAGTTTTCAGCTTTTCGGATATTTTCCGTCTGTAACTTTCATGTGGTGCAGCGCGCTGTCCCCGGGTCCATCCTGTCTCTTAGCACATGAATATATCTTGAATATAGGCTGATTTATCTAGTTTTTCCAGTTATAAGAGATTATAACCACATATAAGATTATTAAACCTATTTCTAGACATTTTTTACTCATTCTTGTACGATTGGCAGACACTTGAAATTAGTAAAATGGTCTGCCAATAGAACGAGATGATTTCAAGCTTGGAATTAGTACAAATGTCAAGAAACATTTAAATAATAATAATAATAATCTTATATTTGGTTTGTTGTAATCTTGCAATAAAAATACTAGATATTTTTGACTATATTCAAGATCTTTTCACTCGCTAAGATGCCTTTCCTTTGCAGTGTGTCTGTCTGGAAGTTCTGTTCATGTTCTCCACGTGTCCATGCGGGTTTCCTCCTCCGGGTTCTCCGGGTTCCTTCCAGAACCATGCCTGGAGGTGGATTATCCCTAATGACCCCCAGTGTGAGTGTATGTGTAAATGTAAATATAAATATAGAATAATTGATATGAATATTTTATAGAAAAGTCCACCATGTTCCTCGTCTTTCTTGACTAGTTTACTCTGACTGAGCTACCAGGACAAGACCATCTTCTCCCAGCTTCAGTGTACAAATAAACACAAAACATTAATTTTAATGCTTTAAAATCGATCACAATTTCTTTCTTTTACCTTATTAATTTCTTATCTTACTATGTTATATTATATACAAATTGCAGGTGTCACTGTGTCCCAGACTTGTGATGTACAGTTCGTTATTCAAAATCAAAATCTTGCCTAATTATTTGACTAAACTGATCAATAAATGTTTTTGACTTTTGATTTGTTAATGTTTGGGATTTAAAATAACTTCTTTCCAGCAGTGTGATCGCCTCAGCCTGCGTTTTTGCTACGAGGCTAATGTAGCTAATAGCTTCTGGTTTAGCGTGTGTATGTCTGACATCAGTGAAATACCTCACCTTTAACCACATTTACACTGAATTTGTACATCAGCAAGTCACTGTGAGATACACAGTAAAGCTGAATGTGACCATTTAAACACACACACACACACACACACACACACACACACACACACACACACACACACACATACAATGCTAAACCCAATAGCACGATGCTAAACCGGGGCTACATTAGCCTCACAGCTCCAGTAAACAATTACAGACAGCAAAGACGCCATGTTTCAGCTGATGGACGTTATTGGAACATATGAATATTAATGAGAACATAGCGGACAAATAGTTTTTATTCCCCATTAATCCCGGTTTTTATTTATTTATTTATTTATTTTGAGTTTTAATAGTCATTTTGTTTTGTAAGTACAGGACATGACCACCAGATGGCGCTGTTGTACAGAATTACCATCACTCCCAGTCTATCTATCTATCTATCTATCTATCTATCTATCTATCTATTGTACAGCCAGAGTGCTAGAAGGGCACTTTGTCTATTATTATTATTATTATTATTATTATTATTATTATTATTATTATACTTTTGTGTATATTTTTATGTCTTTGTCCTACTGGTCTTCATTTTCTTATCATTCCTTTTATTTTATTTTATTTCATTTTATTTTATTTTATTTTATTTTATTTTATTTTATTTTGGTACAGCAACCTTGAGAGCTACAGTGCTAATCAACATCTGGAATATATTATTATTATTATTATTATTATTATTATTATTATTGCAAAAAAAATTATCTCAGGAAATTATTAGGCTTTTATAAATTTCTACTTTGTCCTACTAGCCTTTTTTAAATTTAATTTATTTTATTTTAATTTTATTTTATTTTTGTATGGTTACGTTGAGTGTTACAAAGGTGCTATTTATATGGGACACATTATTATTATTATTATTATTATTATTATTATTATTATTATTAAAAGCTTTATAAAAGAAAGGAAACAATAAAACCGAATGTATGTAATGTAAGTAGACTGAGGTTTAGATTGAATTAGATTGCTATGAGATTATTCACCTATTTCTAAATATTTATATGAATTTAAAATAATGCTGTAAGAGTAAATTGTCTCAGACTTTTTACTTCCTTCAAGCATTTATTTTTCGAACAACAGTGAGTAAAACTTTTAACCCATGCTGCTGTTCTGTTCGAATTTGCTAGCAAGCGTGGAGAAACATGACCAGATGTTTGGATAGAGCTCTAAAGTGTTGTGAAAGCTCCTGTGATATGTTTTCGCAGTAAATCTCCTTTCAGCTCAGGAGGAAATGCAGGTGTAGTGATGTGAGCTGTTCCTGTGAGCAGACTCTAAGATTCGTGTCGTTGTTGGCGCACAGTTGGAGGTGGCGGCTTTTTATAAAGGCTGTATTGAGAAGAGGACACGCAGTGCATGCTGGGATATCAGGCTGCATCTTAAACACACACACACACACACACACACACACACACACACACACACACACACACACACACAGCAGAGATAACGCAGGCCTGGCTGTGAAATTGCAGCTGATTTCACCATCAGCACACTGCCTTTCTCCATCTCCTCGCTCTCAGAGACGTGATGCAAGCTCACACACGCTGATGATGTCATCACTGCATCCTCAGCATCCTCAGCTCCATCATCACAGCCATTTTGTGCTTCTGCTCTCTCCATCCTGCCCTCCCTCCCTCCTCCTTCCCTCCCTCCTCCCTCCCTTCTCCCTCTTTCTGAGCCCACCCCGAGTCCTGACGCACCACTGAGTACCAGGCCCCTGCAGACAAACACACACACACACACACACACACTGTGATGCTGTGTCTGATGTGCTGATCCAGGGAGAGGCTGAGACCCTTCACACCCACACACACACGCACACACACACACGCACACACACACACAGGGAGAGGAAAACAAGGCAGACGAGGACGACAGACTCAATGGAATAACATCCAGCACCAGAAGGCTCCCCGGGACTTTCACCATCACGGAGATTGGGTAAGTCGAGCAGCTTTGTGTGGAAAATTGCTGGATTTGTTGGTGGTTATTTTTGGTACGTCAGTCTCCTGAGCTGTACAGGGTGTTGTTCTGCCTTCCGTTCGGCCTTGATGTTCTGAAAAGAGGAAAAAGACGTAGATGGCACACAACATACGCTGCTGTCTGCTATAAAAACCCGAGCCTTGTGAGAAATTATAATAAACAAACATAATTCTGAGAGATATTAGCATATAAAAATATCTAATATTCCCCATCATGAGATGATTTCTAGCCATTTTTAATTTGATTAATTCATACGAAATGATCTCGTGTCACTCGATGATGGCAGACGTTACTTCCTTCGAGCATTCGGATGATTATTTATTAAATATCGCAGAATGAAGTCACACTGGATTCCTTCGTAGGATTACTTACGATCGATAATTCTGTCCAGGAACAGGCTCAGTAACCCGAGCAGACAGAAATGTCAGATATATTGGATATACATTGTATAGATTCTGAGAGATGTTAGGACAGATGATACTGAGGTGTCGTGTGTTTCGCAGTGGTTCTGACGTGACCGTGACCGGAGCACAGAGGCTCATCCGGGTAAAAACGCCTCTCCATAATGACTCTGAACTCAGAGTTTAACATGATGTCAGTGATTTAATCCTGCATGATGCCTGTGTGTGTGTGTGTGTGTGTATGTGTGTGTGTGTGCTGGGGTGAGGCTAGTGCCATTCATTCACTGTCCAAAATGGCCGACGCTCTGTTTACATTCCTGGATGGTTTTGATACAGAAATAAAGGATTTGATTGTATCTCCGCCCACGCAGAGTGTTCAAGCACTAAACGATTCGTTCTCGCTGTTTACAGACAGGACGAATTGTACACTGAGAATATGTAATGTGACAGAAATTAAATTTTCTGTAAACGAAAAAATCGGTGTTGAGATCGTTCAGTAGCCACGCCCTCTTCTCTGCTCTTCTCTGATTGGTCGGTTTCTGACGTTTCTGTGTGTTAGCGATTAAATACGCTATGCTGAAGATGTTGAATTAAATTGCGGAAGATTTTAGTCAAAAGAAAATGCAGCATTTATTGCAATTACTTACATTTACTATGTTGTTAGTCCTCTCAAACAAACAAACAAACAAACAAACAAACAAAGTATAAGTTGGTAAGTAAATACATAAACTGGTGCATGCATATGTTTATAAGTAATTAAATAAATAAATATGTAATTTAATAAAAAAATATAAATATACAAGTAAACAAAACACACGCATTAAATAAATAAATAAACAAACAAATAAATAAATAAATATGTACATACATAAGTATATAAATACATAAATATATCAGATAGTAAATCAATTATGTACGTAAATAAACAAACATAAATATACATAAATATAATAAATGAATAAATACGTAAGCTAGTAAATAATATATAGTTATATTAATAATATAGAAAAGAGGAGTTAAATATGCGCATGTATGAATCTATTCAAAATTTTTACTGCTGTTTTGTCTTCAGATAAACGAATCACCTGGAGCGAGTCCTCATGCTGAGTGGCTGGAGTTTGAGATCACAGACAGATTGTCCATTTTTACTCATTTAGCAAGAAATTTAGCAAGAAACCAAATTATCAGCTCACACTTTTCTTTTGACCACAAAACACAAAACAGGAAAGTCTATAAAACAGTAATCATTAATAAATATACTATAATATTATCTCTAGGTAACTGCTAACAATGCGAGGGACTAAAACACATGGACACTCACAAAAAGAGCAATGAGATATAACGTTTCATTTTGGGCAACAGGTTATGTCGATATTAAGGTGGCGATATTAAACAATGTTAAACAATATTTAAAGAATATTAGCAATATTAAGGTTCCTCATGTCCGGACTCGTGCACCTGCTTAAGCTGACTTTCACTTCATTCATTCAAAACTAAAAAAATATCAGGGATAGAAAATGCTGACTGAAGAAGGAAGTAGCATTCTTTCCCTTTCCTGTCTGCATGAAAGCAGAAGACCATAAACATGAAAAATAAAAACACTAATATGGTGATATATGAAAGAGACGATGGCGAGTGTTGAAATAAATCTAGTAGGAGTCTCGTATATATCACTGGATGAATAGTACTAGCTGTAACGATCACATTAATCACTGCTTTAATTTAATAAAAAAAAAAGCTTCCACACTCACTATTCATCAGCACATAGAATAGCACTTGATCCAGCACATCCGGTTAGTTTACATTTTATTTTTATATACTAAGATCCTGCAGTTCGCATGAATTAATAAAGCCACGAGATACTAAATCGAGATCATGAAATCGAATTGTGTGAGATGTAGGATTTTTTTATCACACTTTAATTTCTCTATTTTGAGTCAAATTACTAAGACAGTATCGAAGTTTGTGTTAATTCGATGCACTTTTAACACATAAACAGTAAACATTTTTGAAGGATAAGCTGACCAAGCACTCATCTGCTACACTTACAGAGAAACTTCAAGTTAAGTGACTTCTTCAGATAAACAATGTCTCTGCTTAAGATGTGTCTCCTCTGATCTCCTACGTGGACCTTAAAGCGACGATATTATCAATTCATTATTAGTGGAATATTTATGAGTTGCTATTGGTCTTGATTGACATTCCATTGTGGTTACATTAAATTGTTAGACAGACAGTGGCACTGGACTTAATTCTGCTCCTCACATGAACTGATATCACGCAAGAAAAATGCAATTAAGTTAAAAATCACATGTAAGTGAGACACACCTCTGTTTTAGGCAAACTCCGCCCCCTGTCCATAACTCTCACGTAATTTTATATAGAGCTTAAATCTGTAGCTACATGTGAGATCTGAACATCGATCACACGTAAGTGATTGGAGAGTCATACCGAGGAATAATAGTGGGTCGACTTAGACTTTTACAAGTTATGATTATTTAAATTCCTCAGTTGGATTGTACAATTTTTCAATCGAACTATGTGGTGATCATTCAGGACGAGGCTTCCTATGGAGGCAAGGCTTGGACAATATTCATGCTCCCAGATTATTTATGCTCCCAGATTATTCATGCTCCCAGATTATTCATGCTCCCAGATTATTTATGCTCCCAGATTACAGTCTGTCTGTCCTGAAAAGCTGCATAAGGATAAATTCAATTCAA
>CM074958.1:22062556-22074763 GCA_037577455.1 Pangasius macronema | reverse complement strand
TGTAGTCCATAGAAAACAGCTGAAGCGTCTTCGTGGCAGTGTGAAGCATTGCCGGTGGACAGGTCCAGAGTGAAGGGAGGAGGTCTGGATCAATGACTTCGGTTCCTTGTTCTGGACAAATTTGACGATTCATTGGATGAGACCGTAACGATAATTCGATATTTCTGCTGCTCTGAGCCTCTGATAACATTTTGGAATAGTATTGGGACCTGAAAAATGTAACATCATCAGCACATGGCAGATATTATAACAAAGAACTCGAGAGTATTTCACTAAGCTTGATCTAAATGAATTAAATCACCTAAATGCAGTTTAAATATGAGAGAGAATCCAAAAATACGATATGTTTTTATAGAAATGTTGGGAATCTGCAGGACCAGAGTCAGAATCATCTGCATTAAAAGTACTGAGTAGAGCAGTATGTGTGTGTGTGTGTGTGTGTGTGTGTGTGTGTGTGTGTGTGTGTGTGTGTGTGTGTGCAGGAAGACAGTGATGGTAATGATGAGTCATGGTCAGAATCTCCAGAGCTTCCATTACCTAAATTAAATGTAGGTCATGTGACTCATGCCGGAGCAAACGTATAGAAGACCTATAGAGCACGGCGTGTTTGCTGCTTCACTGAGACTCTCATGCATTTAATCATTACGTTAATTCTGCATTCTGATTGGTCAGAAGGTGTTGATTAATTTTCTATAACAGCAGCTGCACATCACAGGTTTATATTAATGCGCTCGTTCTGATACGTTATCGTTCCCATAGTAACAGCTCATTCACAGGGACATGTACTGCAGATACGCCGTCGTTGATCGTTGATCGTTGAATTGTTGAAGTAAGGAGACGTTTATTTAACGTTTATGGAAGGAGTCTCCAGTGTCAGTGCTTTGTAATAGTCGTGACGTAGTTTTCTGACATCTTCAGGAGAGAGGAGTTTACACTTTGTGGTTTCTCAGTAACATGACAAGCTGCGTTCTCTGTGTTTTTGTCTTATTAACTTCAGGAGAGAGAAAGAAAGCGAGGTTGTTGAGGAAACGAATGTTTATAGCTGCTATAACGTAAGTGAGAACAGGAACTAGCTTGTTTAGCGGACAACATTAAATGCAACTAAAAAGAATAATGTGTCACTCTTTACTTAATAAAAAACGTAATTGTTGTTAAATTTGTAAGGGCTATGAGGAATGCAACACTCAGTAACATGCTGTTGTAGGAAACTAATCAACGTCAGGGTAGAAACGGTAACCCTGCTTCATCACACCACTTTCCTTTAACACAGTGTTTTATTCCTTATTGAATGTTTTTGTCCTGAACAGAACATGAGGCTACATTTCTGTAAACATCACACTGTTTTATATCTTATTTAGATATTTATTGTTTAGTTCACTCTGCCCTTATTTCCCCGTCCTGCTCTGTACAGGTGGAACTCGGCCTGCGTTTCTCCTCCACCTGCGGCTGTAGACGTCTCTCATCATGGCCGGAGCGTCGGTGAAAGTGGCCGTCAGGGTTCGTCCCTTCAACTCCAGAGAGATCAGCAAAGAGAGCAAGTGCATTATTCAGATGTCGGGGAACACCACCAGTGAGTCTCACCACCATTACACTTTCAGTTTCACACTTTACGTGACACACTGTCTCTATATTAGGCTTCTGTTAACACTGCCGAAAGGTTCCAAACACAGTAAACAGAAACGGTTCTCCTTTTCCCTGGTTCTACAAGTTCTCTTAGTTGATAGTTCCTAGTTCCTAGTTCCTAGTTCCACTAGTTCCACTAGTTCTACAAGTTCTCTTAGTTGATAGTTCCTAGTTCCTAGTTCCACTAGTTCCACTAGTTCTACAAGTTCTCTTAGTTGATAGTTCCTAGTTCCTAGTTCCACTAGTTCCACTAGATTTACAAGTTGATAGTTCCTAGTTCCACTAGTTTTACAAGTTCTCCTATTTGTTAGTTCTTTGTTCCACTAACTTTTCCTTCTCCTAGTTCTATGAGTTCTTCTAGCTGCCAGTTCCTAGTTCCATTATTTCTCCTAGTTCTTAGTGCTAAAAGTTCTCATAACTGCTTCTTCACTCTTCCGCAAGTTCAAAAGTTATCTTAGCTCTTAATTTCTCACATTTCTAGTACTTTAATTTTTTACAATTTATATAGTTCCCTTAGTTCTTCTAGTTCCTTGTATTTTCTATAGTTATCCTGCACTCTTAGAAAGCCCTATAAATAAGAGAACCGAGGACTAAGGAACCTAATGGAACTAGGGACTAGGAGAACTACAGTAACTAGAAAAACTATTGGAACTAGGAACTAAAAGAAATAACAGAACTAGAGACCAGAAAGTATGAGGTCTACAGACTTTAAGATCAAGACGAGCTGGAGAAACTAACTGAGGAACTAGTAATAAGTGGAACCAGGAACTAGAGGAACTAGGAGGGTAACTAGAACGTATGAAGGGAAGTACAAACTAGAAACAGAACTAGCGGGATTAGGAACCTTTAGAGAAACTCCTCCTACTTTCACAGGTAGAGGTGTGTGATGGGAAACAGCACACATCTGGCGGGGTTAGGGATAGTCCTGGGTTTGGAGCCACGCTGTTCAGTGGAGTAGCGCTATAGGGGAACTTGAAGAACTAGAAACTTGGAGATGAAGTGAAATTAGAGGAAATTTTAAATTAAGAGTTATAAGAGTCAGAGGAAATAGGAACTATGAGAGCTAGTGAAATTAGGAACTGGAATAACTACAGGAACTAGAAGAAATAAAAACTAGGAGAACCTAGTGGACCAAGTGGAATTAGGATGAGGCTGAACTAGAGGTAATGGGAACTAGAGGAACTTGTGAACCATAAATTCTCTTCTTCTGTATTTCTGAACAATGAGAATGTTCATGATGGCTGATGCTTGTTAGAAAGTTCCACACCAGCATGTTTCAGTGTTTTGATTTCAGATCCACGAGCAGATGAAAGGAGTTCAGTAAAAAGCTCTGATAAAGGGATGAGGATTCTGAGCAATTCGCAGTGATGAGCTATTCTTTGTTGTTGTTGTTTTGTGTGTGTGTGTGTGTGTGTGTGTGTGTGTGTGTGTGTGTATGTGTGTGTGTGTGTGTGGGTGAACAGTCAGACAATGCGTCATGTGCTGTGATATTTTCCACACTGCAGAGCTTTGTGTGTTTGTGTAGGTTAATGATCTCATACTAGCAATCTGAACAATGCATCGCACACACACACACACACACACACACACACACACACACACACATACAAACCCCTCTTCATGCTGCATTAACCACCAGCAGGATGAACCTTGACATCTTCTGACATTTCTGTACAGTAAAATGAATAATGTTATATTTCTGTAACATTAAATCTGTGTAGCTCGGGTTTTAGCAGGAATGTCACCACGTGTATGAATGTTTCACCATGACGTGTTCACATTTCAAATCGTTTCAGGTAGTTTTTTTTTTTTTTACTCTTTTCATCCTCGCAGTTTTTTCTGTGTCTCACTGTGTGTGCAACTGATTTATAAAAGGACAAGGGGAATTTAAAAGAAGGTAAAAGAAAGATAGATATTAGGAGAACTAGAGGAACTAGGAATGTAAAAGGTTACTAGGAGAACTAGGATTACTAGAGGAACTATGGAGTAGGAGCTAGGAGAACTAGAGAAACTGAGAAGATGAGAGAAAATAGGGAGTAGGAACTAGGAGAATTTGGGAGTAGTAGAAACTAGGAAAGTTGGAGGAACTTGTAGAATAGGAGTGGCTATGGAGTGGTAACTAGGAGAACTAGAGAAACTATGGAGTGGTAACTAGGAGAACTAGAGGAACTATGGAGTGGTAATGGTAACTAGGAGAACTAGAGGAACTATGGAGTGGCAACTAGGAGAACAAGAGGAACTACGGAGTGGTAACTAGGAGAACTAGAGGAACTATGGAGTGGTAACTAGGAGAACTAGAGGAACTATGGAGTGGTAACTAGGAGAACAAGAGGGACTACGGAGTGCTAACTAGGAGAACTAGAGGAACTATGGAGTGCTAACTAGGAGAACTAGAGGAACTATGGAGTGGGACCTAGGAGAACTAGAGGAACTATGGAAGGGGGGAATGGTGATATGGGTGGCCTGGGTGATTTAGAGGAAATAAGGTAACTAGGAATGCCAGAGAAATTAAGCAAGAATTAGGAGAACTAGAGTATATAGCGAGACCTGGGGAATTAAAGTAAGTTGGGAGTAGAATCTATGAGAACAAGAACTACAGAGTAGGAACTAGGAGAACTAGAATAACTATGGAGTAGGAACTAGGAGTATAAGAGTAACTGTGTTGTAGGAATAAGAAAGTAGAAACTAAGAGATCTGGAGGAATTAGGGGATCTAGAGAAACTAGGAAAGTTAAAACAATTAGGAATACAGGAGGAACCAAGGAGACCTCTAGAACTACACGAACTTGGGAATAAGAACTGGGAGAATAGAGGAACTATGGAGTAGTTGCTAAGAGAACTAGCATAACCATAAGAATTAGATGAACTAAGAAGTAGGAACTAGAGGATCTGTAGGAACTTGGTGATCGAGATGAACTAGGAAAGTTAAAACAGCTAGGCCAGCTATGAGTACCAGAGGAACTAGAAGAGCTAAGGGAACTAGGGTGTAGGAGCTTTAGGAAGAACATGAATCAGATTGACTAGAGCAATTCCAAACCCAGGTAGTAGGAACTAGAAGAACTACAGGGTACAAACTCTGAGAGCAAGAGGAACTTGAGGAACTCTTGAAACTATGAGAACAAGAAGGAGGAAAACTAGAGGCACTTGGAAAAAGAACTAGGAGAACTAGGATCACTAAAGGAACTATGGAGTAGAAGAAGTAGGGGAACTAGGGGAACTTGAGGAACTAGGAGAACAGGGAAATTGAGTGGCTAGGATGTACTGTATAAATAACTATAGGAAGTAAAATAAGTCCTAGTTTTTCCAAGTGTACGCAAGAGAACAAAAGGAAGTAGGAGAGCAAGGGGGTAGGAACTAGCAGAACTAGTGGCAACATTTGCTTCATAAATGTTCCTGGCTTGGGATCTTAAAAGCGAAGCATCGTGATCTCTGTCGTATTCACTACAATGAAGTATATGAGTTTTCTCTGTTTTTTTTCCAGCAATCCTCAACCCTAAACAGCCGAAAGAGAACAAGAGCTTCAACTTTGACTATTCGTACTGGTCTCACACATCGGTGAGTTCGAAGTTAACGCCTACGAAGCTACTTTACTTTACGTCATGTGACCAGGCAACCGCGAGATCAGATCAGATTTTTTATCTCTGTTTATGTTTTCTCTTCAGCCGGAGGATGTTAACTACGCCTGTCAGAAACAGGTGTACAAGGACATTGGCGAGGAGATGCTGCTTCACGCATTCGAAGGCTACAATGTCTGCATCTTTGCGTACGGCCAGACTGGAGCGGGAAAATCCTACACCATGATGGGCAAACAGGAGAAAGACCAAGAGGGCATAATACCTCTGGTACGTTTATTTTATTTTTACTATTGTGTAAAGACCAACAGCCTCAGAAGGATAAGAGATGTGAAACAGCAGCAGGACCCGATGATCAGTTTAACGATTTCTGTGTGTTGATGTTCTAGTAAAATACTGAAGAAGTATAAGAATTACTGTTTCCATCCTGAAGTTGATTATTTTCCCGTAATGGCATGTCACTAGGTGTTTTATTCCTCAAATACCACAGCAAATCGCCAACAATTACATGCTTTTTTTTTTTTCACACACATTTTTAGCTGATTATACCATGGACAGATGAATATTAACCCTCTAACCTCTTCTTGTGTCTTTGTGCCAGCTCTGTGAAGACCTATTCACCAAGATTAATGACAACGGAGACAATAACATGTCCTACTCAGTGGAGGTGAGATCCACACCACGCTTTCTACACACATCAGGGGTCGAACAATGCGTTAAAATCACACTACGCATGCAAATCTCTCTGTTCTAGTTAACAACCTACCCATTTCAGATACTGATATACTGATATATATCGTCCAGCCTGTAGTACAGATGTTTCTTTGTGCATGTTCAGGTCAGTTATATGGAGATCTACTGTGAGCGAGTGAGAGACCTGCTAAACCCGAAGAATAAAGGAAACCTGCGTGTGAGAGAGCATCCACTCATGGGGCCGTACGTGGAAGATTTGTCCAAAATGGCCGTCACGTCCTACAACGACATCCAGGACCTGATGGACTCGGGCAACAAAGCCAGGCAAGTGGAAGTGGCTACATACATTTCATTGTATTGTATGTTTTGTACATTGTAGTTCAACAAAGGAGAAATTTGATTAGCTAGTCACAAATTTTGTAGGACATCAGTGCTAGCTTTTCTTTTCATTTCTTCAGCTTGACATAGCGCTTAGCATAACATTTTCATTTCAGATTTTAACTATGCAGTATAATAGTTTAGCAGTATTACCTAAATATAGCACTGCGCAAACATTAGCTAGCTAACTAGTTAGTTAAGTAGCTATCCAAGTTCTAAGCTAGCTAATGTTCTTTACAATCCTTATTTTTTAATAACACGTCTCTGGGTCAAAAAGGGGCGGGGCTTAAGTTAAATTTGTTTATCCAAGCACAAACTTGATTAGTAGTAGTTAAGTAGTTATCACAACTAATTTTATTGTTTAGTAGCTAGATAAGTTAGATCGAGTTTCTAAGCAAATGATCAAGTGTGTGTGTGTGTGTGTGTGTGTGTGTGTGTGTGAGAAATGTGTGTTATTCACAAAATCAGGAGAGTTTGTAAAGAAGCACTTTGTTTTGTTAATTCGTGTAAAGCATTCCTGTTCCTTTTTGTGTTTATTTCATTAGTTAGATCAGATTTATAATATAATCAGGATAAATTGCAGAGTTTAAGTAACGCCATGTTACACATCATCTCTCTCTCATTACAGAACCGTAGCAGCTACGAACATGAACGAGACGAGCAGTCGCTCTCACGCCGTCTTTAACATCATCTTCACACAGAAACGCTTCGACAGTGACACGGACAACACCTCAGAAAAGGTGCGACCTTCTTAACAGGTGGCCATTTTACAGCGTGCCACAATGAAACCTCATGTGTGTGGCTCAGTTTCTCCAATAAACATGGATAATCATTCTTTAAACCATACTCAGCTCCTCTATCGCATGCAGAGAAAAGCAGGACAGTGAAGAGGCGGGGCTTATTGTATCTTTATCCAAATAAATAAGCCAAAGTCTGGTGTAGTGTTCTTAAAAATGGAAAATGGTCACACTTTGGGGGATATTTTTGGTGTGGCCTGTGCAGTTTAGCCCTGCCTTATAGTTTACATACTAAAAAAAGTATGTGCTATATAATAATTAAATGGAAATAAAATAATAAAAATAATAAAAATAATAAAAATGGCTTCTAACCCTGCTTTGAAACATAAAGTGATCTCTTGTTCCCACTTTGACTTCCCATCCAAAAGAAGAGCTCCGTTTCCATCAGTATTATTTCTAATCATTAATGGGATGCATTTTATATTGTGATTAAATCTACAGAGATGGCTCCGGTCAATGAGACATTTCTAATTCATGAATACTGAAAGAAGGCTATATAAATCTCCCTGGAATGAGAAGGCAGACTCTAACCACCACATAGATGCAGTGTTCATTAGCTCTTTGTACATTAGTGCATTATTTAGCTGATGCTACTTGTTTTCTCACCGGACGCAGGTCAGCAAAATCAGCCTGGTGGACTTGGCAGGCAGCGAGAGAGCCGACTCAACTGGAGCCAAAGGCACCAGGCTGAAGGTGAGACACCCACCATTCTGCAGTCCTGAGTGTCTACATGTGTTACACTGTACATTAACGCACTATAGTTTCCTAACATGATCAGAATTTATGGTACTATTACCATACTGTGTTTAAGCACAATTTTATACATATGTTTTTCATTATAATTTAAGCATGGACACAAACATTAAGCCCCTGCCATTTGCAAATTATTGATCATGACAATACAAAATGTCTGATTAAACATTTATTTTTAAAATAAATATAATATAACACAACAGCCTCCATATTGGTTAGAAAAGCATTATTTAGGGGCGGGAACTGCACTTTGGTTCTGGTGCCATTTTGGGTGGGGAAAAGCACTCTGACTGGACTTGGTCATTATAGTGATTCATACATTTTGGGCGGAATCTGCACTCTGATTTTTTTTACAGTGACATCTTGGGCAGGTACCTTGAGTGGGATCTGCACTCTGACTGGTTACAGTGGCATTTTGGAAACATACTCCAGTCAGTTACAATAGCACTGCGGGGTTAGGCTATGAGCTGATTGGTGTCAGTGGCATCGGGGCCAGGACCTGCACTCTAATTGGTAACAGGGTCATTTTGGACACAGTGGCAATTACTGTTTGCAGTTATTGTTTTTTTTGTTTGTTTTCGATGGTGGCTTCTCTCTCAGTGGTTACAGTGGCACTGTGGGCAGAAAATGCAGTGTGACTGGTTATAGTGGAAGTTTTGTGGTGGTACTATGTTGTAATTCATTCCATTCTGGTGGATAGAATGGTTACAATGGTATTGGGGCAGGACTGTGGTCTGGATAGTTACAATGGTATTGGGGGCGTTACTATGGTCTGGTTGATTACAATGATATTGCGATGAGACTTTGGTCTGGTTGGTTACAGTGGTATTAGGGTGGGACTGTGGTCTTGTTTTTTACAATGGTATTGGGGCGGGACTGTGGTCTGGTTGGCTACAGTGGTATTGGGGTGGGACTGTGGTCTGGTTGGCTACAGTGGTATTGGGGTGGGACTGTGGTCTGGTTGGCTACAATGGTATTGGGGAGGGACTGTGGTCTGGTTGGCTACAGTGGTATTTGGGGTGGGACTGCGGTCTTGTTGGTTACAATGGTATTGGGGCAAGACTGTGGTCTGGTTGGCTACAGTGGTATTAGGGCGGGACTGTGGTCTGGTTGGTTACAATGGTATTGGGGTGGGACTGCAGTCTGGTTGGTTACAGTGGTATTGGGGCGGGACTGTGGTCTTGTTTTTTACAATGGTATTGGGGCGAGACTGTGGTCTGGCTGGCTACAGTGGTATTGGGGCGGGTCTGTGGTCTGGTTGGCTACAGTGCTATTTGGGGTGTGACTGCGGTCTTGTTTTTTACACTGGTATTGGGGCAGGACTGTGGTTTTGTTGGTTACAGTGGTATTGGGGCGGGACTGCGGTCTGATTGGTTGCACTAAAATCGTGGGGGGGACCTGAATTCTGACTGGTTGCACTAAAATTTTGCGTGGGTACCACTCCATTAGGTACAGTGGCATTGGACAATGATATACACCTCACTACTCATCTTTTTAAATACATTTGTTTCACTTTCTTTATTTTGGTCAACATGACAGCCCATATAAGGTAAAAAATTAAAGTACTCAAATACTTGTTAATTTTTATAAAGTTTTATAAACAACCAAAATCCAGATAAACAAGTCATATTACTTCTACTGATGATAAGTGTATATAATAATAGTAGAAAAATATGGTGGTCGAATATTGCTCTGTGTTGTATTTATATAATCATTTATTAACACATGCCTGTATAACAGGCGTGAAAGGACTGGGTTAGGGTTAGGGTTAGAGGGTTTTTTGTGAGATGTTATACGTTTAATTGTGTTTCTGCTGTCTGTAGGAAGGAGCGAACATTAATAAATCCCTGACCACACTGGGCAAAGTGATTTCTGCTTTAGCTGAAGTGGTGAGAAATCTGATTTCATATAATATTAAATATGGAACAGCTTGTCCTGTGTGCTAAGTACAAGATATTATAGTATTATAGTATCTGTATTACTAAATGGAATTGATTATAATGGTGTAATGCTTTTTCCTTTGTATTTATCTGTAGGACTCTTTACCAAACAAGGTGAGATGCTGCATCAGTTTATACTTTTGCTGAGTCAGTTACACTTTGACCATGGTATTACTATTTCTTCTCACTTCCTGTGTTTACTGATGGTCACATGGTATTTCTTAACGAATAAAAATAAAGCACTGAATCTCTGAAATAGTACAAGTGATTTACACATTTACACTGTAATCTAAGTGCTGATGCAGGCTTACAAGCTGATCCCAATGTTTCTCTGTGTGTAGAACAAGAAGAAGAAGAAGGTGGAAAGCTTCATCCCCTACAGAGACTCTGTACTCACCTGGCTGCTCAGGGAGAACCTGGGTACGAGGCAATTCACACCCCAAAATAACAATACAGTTATTATTATTGTATTAAACATGTAGAATTATGTATTTGTATTGCTTATTTCCAATTCATATCTGGACAAGTAAGAAATAAAAAACACTACATATGTGCTGTTATAGAAATCAATTCTGGGGTAGTGTGTTGCCACCCCAAAGTAGATTATTTTACTATAACAACACACTGAAGTGTTTTATGTGCATTTAATGTTGTGGAGCATCTGTGAAACAAGTTAGTTCCTGTTCTCACTTATGTTATAGCAGCTATAAACAGCCGTTCCATCACCAGCCTCTTCTTCTCTTTTGATGTTAATAAGACAAAAAAACAAAAATGCAGCTTGTCATGTTACCAATCAAAAAAGCAGGAACTCCTCTGTCCTGAAGAAGTCACAAAAAACTTAACGTTACAGCTTTACCTGACTGTTACAGAGCACTGACACTGGAGACTCCTTCCATAAATGTTAGATAAACGTCTTCTTACAAAAAACGATTACACACGTGGAGATTCCAGCGTATAGGTCCCTGTGAATGAGCCGTTACTTTATAAACAATAACGTATTAGAACAAGCACAATAATATAAACATATAAACCACACTGTGGTATAATAAGAATATCAACACTTCTGAATCCCACTATCGGTAGTCATATCTGCCAGCTTATCACTCTGTATGCTTATAATTATATACCAATTAATGTTAAACAAAACTGACATAAAGCTGAAAACTGAACTGAGCTGTGTGTGATCAGGTGGAAACTCACGTACTGCCATGGTAGCGGCTCTGAGTCCTGCAGATATTAACTATGATGAGACTCTCAGCACTCTCAGGTAAGTCTGGATTCATTGATACAATAAGATACAAATATTATTGTACACAATATAGCCAAAAGTCTGTGGGCGCCTGACCATCACACCCCAATCATCACACCATCCCATTCCAAAACCATGGGCATTAATATGGACTTGGTTTTCTCTTTGCTTTTACATTAAACTACACCCTTCTGCGAAGTCTTTCCACTAGATGTTGGAGCGAGGCTGTGGGGATTTGTGTTCATTCAGCTACAGGAACGTTAGTGAGGTCAGGCGCTGATGTTGGTGAGGAGGTCTGGGGTGCAGTCCATCCAGTTCATCCCAAAGGTGTTCAGTGGGGTTGAGGTCAGGGCTCTGTGCAGGACACTTGAGTTCTTACACTCCAACCTTCACACACCATGTCTTCATGGAGCTTGCTTTGTGCACGGGGCATCGTCATGCTGGAACAGATTTGAGCCTCTTAGTTCAAATGAAGGGAAACTGTAATGCTACAGCATACAAAGATATTCTGTGGCAACAAGTTGCAACTTGTGGCAACAAGTTGCAGGAAAACCACTCATGGGTCAGGTGTTTACAAACTTCTGGCCATATAGTGTATCTCTTCTGCACTTCTCCCATAACCCCAGTTGACATTTTGTGCAGTAGAAGAGAGGATCTACACTCAGTAATTTATTACAATCAGTAATTATACACATATCAAGGTTATGTTTTGTTGTTATGCACTCAGGTACGCTGACCGTGCGAAACAGATTCGTTGTAATGCTGTCATTAACGAAGACCCCAACAACCGTTTGGTGCGTGAGCTGAAGGAGGAAGTGGCCCGTCTGAAGGACCTGCTGTATGCCCAAGGCCTCGGTGATATCATCGAGAGTGAGTCACCATCATATTATATTATTAATAATGTTTTATTCATGCAGGTGAGACCCATACATGTGAATCAGAGAATTTAATATATATGTATGTACGTACATTTTAGAAAATGTTAGATTCTGTCTCTTCTTAGAGGAAGGAATGGATTGAGGAAACATAGGGCTGAAGCAAAGGGACATGGGACCATGGGGTTGTTTCCAGACAAATTTCAATGAGTGATACAGGGCCCTAAAGACTTATGACCCTGAGACCTGGGAATATATCAAAAGATACAACCAAAGGAACATCAGGCCCTGGAACACCATGTGAATAAAGCCCTCTGAGAACACAGAA
>CM074958.1:21973696-22001933 GCA_037577455.1 Pangasius macronema | reverse complement strand
TCGAACCCACGACCTTCAGGTTCACCTTCAGGTTACAAGTCCGACTCTCGGACCATTAGGCCACGACTGCCCCTAAATAACTTTGGACATGTTCAGAGGAGTTAACTTTAAAAAGTTAATAAAAAAATCCCCCTAAGAAGGATTTCTGTGGTGGACATTTTTATTTAAAAAAAAAAATCATGGCTCGAACTGTTATTTACCAAAAGTGGCTCTTCTATGACATCACTCTAAAAAACTGTTTATGCCAGTGCGTTGTCTTATGCAACCCCAGTGGTTGGGGTTGGTTCCCTGGTTGGGGATTGAACCTGCGCTGCAGTGGTGAGAGCAGCAAGGCCTAGCCACTAGTCCTCCAGGAACCAAGTGTAAATAGTGCATGTAAAGTTCGATATTTACAGACAGAGGCAGGGATAAAGGTTCTCAGCAGGTCCTAGTAGGAAAAAAACGAAGCTAAATATAACGAAGACGAAGCACATGTTTGCCTTTCCAAAATATCCTCATTAGAACTTATCTTACAAAAATACAAATATGTTTAAGTAAAATTAACAGATTACATGCAGCACATTTCTTATCATCTCTTCTGATAGCACATTGGAGACGCAGAAGAATCCCAGCTGTGAAAAGTCTGTCTCAGCAGCACATCTGTGAACAGCTCACTTGAGATAGACGTCTGAATTGGGACAAAATGTAGCCGATTATCTTCTATTTCTTCTTGACGCTCTACTTATGAGGTCACCCATGAATCACATTACTCCTGAGAGATGTGCACTAACTCACACTAGCCGCCCACACTTTGTAGGCTTCCTTCGTTAAAAAGCATATTTGTCTCTAAAATAAGACGGTATCAATTTCATGAATAAGAAGACAACATCCTCTTCTTGTCCGGGTATCTGTACAGAACAAAATGAATACAGAGAGGTCAAAATCGCGTTTAAAGCTAAATATGTTCATTTGGTAGTTTACTGTATCATAGATCTTTGGCAGAAAAGAATCAGAAATTTTCATTTGGATGCCAAAACTGATTTTAAAAAAAACTGAAAGCGTTTATAAAAGTATAAAATATAAATGGAAATGTTCCTATATCGCTGGCACCTGTGAAACTGTAGTCATATTACGAAGAGAAAATGAGAACTCATTCCTCACATAAAGAAAATCAATAAGGACATATAGCTTGTATTCACTGAAATTACTAGGCTGAGATTTGATATACGTTAGTATTTCAGTGACTGTGGGATTGCTCCTTCTCACAGCTTTCTCTCTGAGCTTCATCTCTTCTCTCAGATCCTCTGACCAAAGGTGGTCTGCTCTATTCAAAGCATAGACACACTGTTATTTCTGTAACATATATGCATATTGAATGTATATAACTACCTAAATGTCTATATAAGACTTTTCGACACCTAATCCGAAATCTAACCTTAATGCTCCAGTGTATTCCTTTTGATTGAATTTTGAAATGAAATTATTTCTCTATTAATACTTTGAACCCATATTATATCATCAGCTATAATTTACATTTCCAACCAATGGTAGTACTGGCAGGTCCGGGTGGTGTAAATGGGTTAGCAGGGTTATTGTTTTTTTTTTTTTTTACTTTTGTGGATCCAAGAACAACAGCACCACTATAGCCATAAGTAAAAATACACAGAATGGAAAGAAGTAGAAGCTGAGGCTAATTTCTTCCTAGCCCAGACTGTAGCTTTAAGAAGTTTGTATTGACAGTCGTGTAAGTGATTACACACAGAGTGAATCGCCACCTAGATTTCGTGTCCATTCCAGCTAATTTATTTAAGGCCACTTTGTGGACACATCCATAAACCTTCAGTAGGACGACTGTGAAATATGAGTGTGAAAATATAGCTAATGACAAGCGCAGATTTTCTGTTTTCTGTGTTTGCTATCCAGAAGAAACGTGGAACTCGAAACACTTGACCTTAACAAAAAATAACATTTACTAATTGTGCAGCCTGTCTGCCTTCCAATGAATGAATGTAGAAGTTTTTTTTTTAACACTGAGTTACTGATTAGCCCTCGCACTTAATATTGTGACCAGCCGTCACTCCAACCAAAGATTGGCAAGCTGCATGCTAATTAAACTCCTGGTTATGGTGAATTTTCTTTTTAGTGAACTATTTGAAACTATTTTAATTATACGAAGATACTTTAATAAGCATGATGCTACATAACTACACATGTGCATGTTAATGAGAAATGACTTCAGTTCCGATAATTCAGTGTCCTTCGTTCTGAGAATTTATCCACCTTCTTGTCCTAATCCTGTTTCCTGCATGTCTAAGCTTCTCACTTCATTAGACAAAAGAAACGGCAGAAAGAAAAACAACAACTGTGTGGCCATGGCAACTTCACTCTCAGCTTAACCTTAGCTTTGTGCTTACACTATTACGTAACACTAGTTCTGATGGGAGGGTGTCTGTATGTGTACATATGTATGTGTATGTATGTATGTATGTGTGTCTGTGTGTGAGTGTGTGTGTGTGAGAGAGAGAGAGAGATTACATGTAGAGCTGACTGTTTCACCAGCCTCTAGCTCTTTCTCCTAAATATATCAAATCCATTTAATTATGTTGGACGTCCATCCGTGTATTAATATTAGTGTATCCGTGACCCCATTTTTCACACCCTAGCACTCAATTATGCTCTACTTTATGTTGCCATTATTCTCCAGATAAATGAAAGCGTAGACGTTTAATCCGTGAGCACGATTCGTTCTTTTAATTTCATGCAAAAATACACATCCACTCACGTTTGCTTTGCTCAAGACACACAAAACTGTGTGCACGCTCATGATTTCTGTTTAATCAAATAAATGAAAATAGCCTCATTCATCCTGCCAGATCATGAACCTGTATACTGGCAACCATCCAGACGCCCTAACCGTTCAGAAAGGGTCATCTTCAGAATTTTTTCTACTACTCTACGTTCTCATGGGTAGAAGAAATCTGAAGATGAAGAGACTGATACCTGTGTTTTTGCAGGGTTTTTTTTTTTGCATTGCCAAATGATCACTTTTGTAATCTATAATTACAATATCTGTGCTTGGAAATCCTATAAACAACCCCGTAATGGCTATCTAGACTGCTGCCACAGGTGCAAATCACAGGTTTCTATTAATACGCTCATTGTAGTGTTATTGTTTCTATAGTAACAAATTACACAGGGACTTGTATGGCAGATACTCCACATAAAAAAAAGCATACAGTCGGTGATATTGGCAAAGTTTTCTGTGAGGAGATGTTTATTTAGCATTTTGGAAAGAGTCTTTAGATCAGTGCTTTGTAACAATAACAATCAGAAGTAAAGGTGTAAGTTTAAAGTTTCTGCCATGGAAAAGATTTTTTTTTGTTTGTCTTATTAACTACAAGAGAGAGAAAAGGCTAGTGATGAAACAAATGTTTATAGCTGCTATAGCATAAGTGATAACTACTACAGCTAACGTATTTTATGGATGTTCCATGACATTAACAATAAATGGATAAAAAGTACAGTGTGTTGGGCTTTAATAAATACAAAATGAATATATTTGAATTGAAATTACTGTGGTTTAAGAGCAATAAAACACTGTCTAGTCTAGTCTCGGCTTCACCATTGGCCCGTAGCTCCCAGTGCATCTGATATCTTTTGTACACTTATCTGGCCCAAGCTTCAGAATCTTCAAGGCTGCAATCTGATTGGCTTCACCATCCTCATGTATATGCTCTTCCGCTTCTCCGTATGGAGTAACAAACATGTGACTTAATGAGCTTTTTGGAGCAAACGTTCACAACATCACATAGTTCACAAGATATCCCAGCATGCTTGCCTACAGACTACAGGAAGCGGTCTGTGGTTGGTCACATGACCTTATTGTGTGAAAGCGTGCAGGTCTTGGGATCATTTGGTGACAGACTCCCTAGAAAATGCTAGCATGTGAGACTAGTCAACATTTCTATGACTAAAGTGAGGCTTAGGGGTGGGGTTAAGGATGGTACCGTTTCTGGTGATCATTTGTATGGAATTGAAAATGAAAATCAAACACATTGCCCTTGCTTGTTCGAACGAGATCAGACTAATTAAATGACGTTCTTCATGAATCATGCTTGACGATGATGTCATTTGGACTGATTACTGCTTGGCTCACGTAGTTCTTAATGATGATTTTCGTTGTAGTTGTGCCTTGTTGTGTCAAAACAGACAAAGAACGGTTCTTCAGTGTGAGTATGTGAGTACACACATATGCTGGCTGATGCACTGTTGCTTCGCTGTTGCATTATTCAGGTTAAATTAAACCGATGATTGGTGGGAGATATTAAAAACTTGTTTGTCTTCCGGTGCCTGGTTGTGTAACGTACGGTTCTGGGGATGTTTTTCACCCTGTGGGACAGATATTGGGAGAAATACTGTATAGCATCAGGCCATCGTGTCCCGCAGCCATCATGCCTGCATTTATCTGTGCTCCATTGTTCACCATGCTCAGGTCTGAGTAGGCGTGAGGAGATGACAAGCCACCACTTTTACTGTATCTGTGCACAATAACTCCTCCTGGTGTTTCTGAGACATGGTGGCACAGGCACCTTGAAGCTCACATGCACCAAGTTCTTCTCTTATAGGCCAAGATCACATGGCAGAAAAGCTTTTTCTCTTCTTGCCCCTTTCCTTTCCCCGGTGATGAAACCCACCATGAAACGAAAATGCATTAGCGCAAACATTTGATGTCTACATTTGAGTAAACAGGATCAAAGATCACACAGATGGGTTCTCACCCAATCCATTAAAAACAGGTCACTTCATCCCGAGGTGTGTGACCTTACATCTCTCAGAGCAAGCTTCATTACGCCATGACATTTATAGACCTCTGCTGCTCCAATCCATCCAACCTTTCCATCATTTACAGCTCTAAAAAACCTTCTCTGATGTCCTCTATCATTTGCTGTTACAAATACAGTCACATGAAAAAAAAAAAAGTTCTCAAATATAGTTCTTAAAAGAAAAAAAAAAACGTGGGCTGCTATAAATCCTCTTCCGCTGCTTTCTATTTCGAACCGTAGCCGTATCCCTGTATCCTGGTAACCTTGGCGATGGAAACAAGAACACAGCCGTATGTTTCCTTCTTCGCATTACCATAGCAACTGGACACAAGAAATGTCTTGTCTTAATATCATGATAAGTAATGATAACCAGTGAGACAGGTGGTGAGGTGACACTGGGCCCATCATTGACTGTTCTCATACTGTCGTTCTCAGCACCGCCGGCGCGGCTAACACATGCTGTCTAGCAAAGTTCAAAAAACATAATTAGCTTCAGTTCTACCAAATATTTGGCGATAGTTAAACCAAGATCCTGAAACTCTGCGTTCATGAATCTCACCTTTCCTTATCACTTCTTGTTGTAGTAGTGTCGTCCATTTTTGCTTCTTTTAATCATTATTTTGGTTCAGTTTTAGGAAGTAACACCTGAGAGAGGTTATAGAAACTGTAAACTTTAAATGTTCGTGAAATGGTCTTTAAAAGTTGAGAGCAGTGTTATTACTAAGTTGGTTATATATATTCTCTCTCTCTCTCTCTCTCTCTCTCTCTCTCTCTCTCTCTCTCTCTCTCTCTCTATAGATATATATATATATATATATATATATATATATGTGTGTGTGTGTGTGTGTGTGTGTGTGTGTGTGTGTATTGTAGTATTAGTAATTGTAGCAGTGTAGTAGTATAGAAAAATCCGATTTTATTACCCTATAAAGCTAATAATGATGATGATGATGATGATGATGATGATTAGTAGCATTAGTAGTACTAGTGTAACATGATGATTATATATACAGTTATCATTCTCTACGTTCATTCTCTACATACGAGATTTTCTCAATTCTATGCAAATTAGGTATGACACAGGAAATTGACAAATCCAAAAAAGTCATCCCAAATTCCTAGGATTCCTAGGACCAATCACGTGGCGCGTGTGGTCTGACGTTTCTTCAGTTCCCTTCAGTTCCCTTCAGTTCCCTTTAGTTCAGGTAGTGAACTCTCGTTAAATGTATATAGAGACATTAAGACTGATGTAATGATGTAGCCGAGATGGTTGGTGCCTTGCTTTGCTAATCTAGCATGAAACCTAGCATGTCTAGCATGTAACTCAAATATACAGGATTATATCTGCATATGGATTGTCCTACTGATAAAATAAAGTGTGTTTATGGCTTGGACAAACGCTGAGATGTTCCTTAAGGAGCAATATTGAGTTCGCTTGAACACCTTTAAGGATGGTGCTGCTGTCCAAGGTCCTGAACCTCAGTGTGTTTTGTGATTTGATCATTTTCCTGAAATGAAATTGAAACCCCTTTGACAACAAAATTGACTGAAATTTACTAAATCTGACTAAAAAATCATTTTTTAAGTAATTTTAAATTAATGTGATGTCCTTTGATTAAGTTTGCAATCACATTAAACTTAAGCTCCACCCTTTTCTGACTCCTCCCTCTATCAGTCCTGTAATAGTGCCCATAGTTACACTGTCATTTTCTCCATTGAAGTACATCAAAGACAGTCATCAAGTGTGTGTCGTGTCTCATTTTGTTTCTGAAGCTGGCTTGAGGAACAGGACTAACCTGTACGACGTGAACACGCCCTGTGTGCGAGTGTCATTCAGGAACGTAGGAGTGTCGTGTCATGCTGATTCCTAAAATAATCTGCTCATGTTTTCACCCCCTGATGACAAACACAGCAGCGTGTAAACTCACTATGGACAGATAATATTAATATCATCACTAATAAGTGACTAGTCTTCTATTCCAGTGTATGATATTAATCTTAATAGTGTTTTTTTAAACATACCTGTTCACCACAGGTCAGGCTTTGCCTTCTCTGAAAAGGACACGTGACACACTCCGTTGAATCTGTAGAAGATTTTTTGTCCTCATGCTGCTTTGTGGAAGGGAGAACAGATGCTTTCACATCTGCAGTGTTTAGTCTGTTTGAATGGAACCCCGGTGTGCTTGCCTTTATGTGTTGCTGGATTTCTGAGCAGTGAATGAAAGAGTTTTTATGAGGAGGGTTTCAGCCCTACACGACCTTTTCCTTGCTTTGTGAACGCATGGTTTGGTTTGTTTGCTAAACCAAATGTATCAGCTTTGATTAAGACAGCAAACAGACTGAGAAAATGCCATTAGTGTACGATGCTAACCTGGTGGCTATAAGCATTTATTAGGAGATCACCTCTAATGTCACACACTACACTACAGAACAGTGACATTTGTTTCTTTGCATATCCCAGCTTGTTAGGAAGCTGAGGTCAGAGTTCAGGGTCAGGGCCTTGATACAATGACTCTGGAGCAGAGAGGGTTAATGGCTTCTATAGAGGGCCCCTCATTGGCAGCTTGGACATGCATGAAGCGAGCTCCATGAAGACATGGTGTGTGAAGGTTGGAGTGGAAGAACTCGAGTGTCCTGCACAGAGCCCTGACCTNATGAACACAAATCCCCACAGCCACGCTCCAACATCTAGTGGAAAGACTTCGCAGAAGAGTGGAGCTCATTATAACAGGAAAAAGGGGAATAAATTTGGAATGGGATGTTCAACAAACACGTATGGGTTTGATGGTCAGGGGTGCACATACTTTTGGCTATATAGTGTTTTTCCTTTTGAAACAGGAAGTCCAGAGTGATGGCATGTTGAAGTGCCTGGCTGATTTACACAACAGATAGTAGCTTTCGAGATACGTCAAATTCCCCGCCAAATAGAATCAAACCTGATCAGACAAGATGGCGCGTGTTTTTGGAGTTATGACGTCCGTGTTTGAGCCAAGGTCGAGTGTCAGTGACGCACATGGTGACGGAGAGCTGCTGGATCATCAACAATGCGCCTGAGTGGTAAATAAAATGATATTACTGACTCTTACTGATGGAGAAGCCTGAGGTAGCGACATTCTGGCATTGAACAGACCGGAAAGTCGGAAAAACAGGCCTTTGAACTGACGCAAACTCCACCTTCTCAGAAATGAGTAAACTCCAACCATTTATGCTCCACCAAGCGATGTTTGGAAAAGGGAATAGTGTGCAGGAAGACACACAGCTAACAACACACCGACGGACCGTGTTTACTGCTAACACACTGCTACTGTAGAGCAAGACATGCCCCCCGGGGAGGGGGAGGGGGCATATGCTTTCTAGAGAGCAGCTAACTGGATGAACACAAGACTAGTACAGGATGTGTCATCAAAAAGTATATATATACTGTATATATGCAAAAAGCTTTTTGCGTATGCAGCATCAGTAATATTTTCTTGTTTTATGTTTCAGTTGGAAAAACATCCCTGATAACACGATTCATGTACGACAGCTTCGACAACACTTATCAGGTATGCTGTAAAATCCACGCTGCTCTCCGGATGTCTGTCGTCTCAGACATCACTGACGTGCTGTTTTTCTGTCTGTAGGCGACCATTGGGATCGACTTCTTATCGAAAACCATGTACCTGGAGGATCGAACGGTAAGAGTGAGCTCGTTTCAGTGTGTAGGCCAGTGCCAGTATAATCCATTACAGGATACACCGCAGTATTCGTATGTTTTATTAACATAGCTCCACCCCCTCTTACTATAAATCATAGCTCCACCCCCTCTTACTATAAATCATAGCTCCACCCCCTGTCACTATATAAATTGTAGCTCCACCCCCGTCACTATAAATGACAGCTCTACACTCTGTCACTATAAATCATAGCTCCACCCTCTGCCACTATAACTTGTAGCTCCACCCCATCACTATAAATCGTAGCTTCACCCCCTATTACTATAAATTGTATTTCCACCCACTGTCAGTGTAAATCGTAGCTCCACGCCGTCACTATAAATTGTAGCACCACCCCGTCACTATAAATCGTAGCTCCACCCCGTCACTATAAATCGTAGCTCCACCCCATCACTATAAATTGTAGCACCACCCCATCACTATAAATCATAGCTCCACCCCGTCACTATAAATCGTAGCTCCACCCCGTCAATATAAATTGTAGCACCAGCCCGGCCCCAATAAATCGTAGCTCCACCCCGTCACTATAAATGTTAGCTCCACCCCGTCACTATAAATTGTAGCTCCACCCCATCACTATAAATGTTAGCTCCACCCTGTCACTATAAATTGTAGCACCACCCCCGTCACTATAAATCGTAGCTCCACCCTGTCACTATAAATTGTAGCACCACCCCCGTCACTATAAACCGTAGCTCCACCCTGTCACTATAAATTGTAGCACCACCCCGTCACTATAAACCGTAGCTCCACCCCGTCACTATAAATTGTAGCACCACCCCGTCACTATAAATCGTAGCTCCACCCCGTCACTATAAATTGTAGCACCACCCCGTCACTATAAATTGTAGCACCACCCCGTCACTATAAATGTTAGCTCCACCCCGTCACTGTAAATTGTAGCACCACCCCATCACTATAAATCGTAGCTCCCCCCCGTGACTATATATCGTAGCTCCACCCCCTGTCACTACATAAATCGTTTTCATATGTTTTATTAACATAGCTCCACCCCTGTTACTATAAATCAAAGCTCCACCCCCTGTCACTATATAAATTGTAGCTCCACCCACTGTCGTATACCTACATGTGTGGAATCCATGTGGATGTGGATGTGGACCTAAGTTTGAGAAACACTCGTCTAAATGTTACGTGGTGCTGCAGGTGAGGTTACAGCTGTGGGACACGGCGGGTCAGGAGCGCTTCAGGAGCCTCATCCCCAGCTACATACGAGACTCTACCGTGGCCGTGGTGGTGTACGACATCACAAGTGAGACACACACACACACACACACACACACACACACACACACACACACACAGTTGAACAATAGACCCCAACATGAAACAGATTAAAATCTCATTATTTTAATATCACAGATATGCTTCCATTAGACTCTCAGTATTTCAGCAGATACAGTTCAGGCTAGTGTAGCTAACAAATCATGGAAGTCTGGTTCACCCAAAATCCTTTATCACATCCAGTTCCTCAGTGATGCTGATGTGGTTAAGGACACCGTGAGACTTCCTGTCATCTTTAAACTAAACTTCACAGTGTGTCTGAACAACGGAGAGATGTTTCTGTGGGCCGCATTCTCGGGCAGTCGGTTCACTTTTTTATTAGCGTAGCTGAGGGTCTGTAGCGTCCACCATGCGCAATTCCTCCCCAGACCACCAGAGTGCACCCTCACCCATTTTTTAATCTCTGCTTTTGTTGTCTGCCTGACTTCCTGTGTTTCCTGATGTAGCCACCCTTATTCTGTTCTGTTATCCCTCCTTAGTTGTGAAGCATTGTGTGTAGTTTGTATCGTTGCTGTTATGTTGCTGTTATTTCATATTTGTGACTCTTTCGTGACTCTGGCATTGTTGCTCCTTCTGTTTTCAGATGTGAATTCCTTCCAGCTGACCTCCAAATGGATCGACGATGTCAGGACGGAGAGAGGAAGTGACGTCATCATCATGCTGGTCGGCAATAAGACAGACTTGGAGGAGAAGAGGTTCAGCTCTCAGATTTGCATTAGTGAATTTCACAGCTGTTTTATTTACAAGCTGAGCTACGAACGTGGTTTACGGAGGATTTCCGTCGTTCACGCGAGAGAATTCGCTGTCTGTTTAAGCGTTTGCCTTAAAGAACGTGTGATTTAGGATGTTTCTACCAAATAAGTGCAAAATTGTGGCAAAAATAGCATTTGTGTGTAAATTAATACAACTGAATGGCAGGTATTAAATTTGCAGAAGGCGGTTTCTGCCATTTTAACACAAAATACCTCCCAAAGGTTTATTATTTTTGTAGAATACCATGTCCCATAGTATTTTATTCCTTTTTTACTACAGCAACTTGCCAATGATTACAGTTTTTTCTATTTATTAAAGAGCACTTAATTTTTTTTTCCATTTACAGTTACATTTAATGTTGTCCAACATCCAAAAAACAAGTTCTCTCTTAAGTTATAGCAGCTATAAGCAGTCGTTCCCTCTCAACTGCTTCTTTTTTCTCTCTTTTAAAGTTAATAAGACAAAAAAAAAGCAGCTTATATCATGTTACAGAGAAACAGCAACTTCTGTTACAGCTTTAACAAAGCACTGAGACTGGAGACTCCTTCCATAAATGTTAAAATTAACATGTCTCCTTACAGAAAACTTTCCATTCATTATTAGTGGAGCGTCCTCCATACACGTCCCTGTGAATCAGCTGTTGCTATAGCAACAATAACGTATTAGAACATGGACCTGTGATTTGCCGCTGCGCTACTGTCAGAGCTGCTGTTATAGAAAATTAATCAACACCTTCTGACCAATCAGAATCCAGGATTCAGCAGCGCTGTGGTGTAGGTTTTACCTTCTACGTCATTGTAGAAAATCATCCGATGAAGCATTTAAATCGCATCTGAGAAAGTTCTCTTGATGTTTATGTTAAGAACAGACACTTTCTTGTCCACAGTGTTTCATAACGTAGCAAGATTTTTGACGCATCTCATCGCCGTTAATCTCCATAACACCAGCGTTTCGGTTTCACTCTTCTGGGAGTCGCTTTGAGATCTGAACTTGTGTCGCTATTTAAAGGTGCAATAGCTGATTTCTTTTCTTATAAACTCCATGGGCATCCTGTCAGTCATTTTATAGCCACGCCCTCACACTCCTTCACTCCGCCCACTCCTGCTCTCATATACGCGTTGATACGCTTATTACGAAGAAAAAAAGGACAGCGCCTGCACTTGTAAATGTTGTCCTAAATCATCAGGAGCTGGATTTTGCGTGTTTATAACGTTATATAGTGCGCTTGAAAGTGATGTCATGACAATCCTGGGTGGGTGGGAACTGTGGGACGGGCTCCGAAAATGCTTCAGATCTTATTCATCTCCATCTACTTCATGTGACATCATTTACGCAAATATTATAAATAATAAATCAGCTGGAACACCTCCTACTATCAGCAATTTAGTCTTTTAACTGAGAGCTTAAGTAAATCAGGGCCTTGATTTCAGAGCCTTCACTCTGTCCAGCTCTTCTTCATATTCTGGCTTTTCTCCCAAAGCCTGAAGTTACAAACACCAGAAACAAATTGTGCTATGAAATCATTTCTTCTGTGGCCTCCACGCCTGAGAAACAACACCGGCTCAGGGAGAAAACAGTGAAACGTCCAGTCAAAAACTGGGGAATTTACTTTCTTCATAGCTACTGACAAGTAAAGAGGTGTTTAAGTGATTTACGTATTTTCTGATATTTTTTACGCCCCATATCTCAGGCAAATCTCGATCGAGGAAGGTGAGCAGAGGGCTAAAGAGCTGAACGTCATGTTCATTGAGACGAGCGCTAAAACCGGCAGCAATGTGAAACAGGTGAGGCTCTTTACTCTCACTCGGGCTGTGTGCTCTTAATAAACAGCATCATTCCGCTCAGGAACGAAGTCATTTTATTATTTCTCACTGTGTGTTATGAGCCAGTTAAAAGCATAGAAATGTGGAGCCTGTGATTGAATGCACCAGTGTGTGATGTGGATCAGCTGAGCACTAATCTCAGTAAAAACCCGCGTTTATTTCTAAATTATTTCATTACTTTATTTCCATGAGTGTGTTACTCGCTTTTCATTTTTTAGTTTTAAATAACATTTTAATTAATTGAAGACTGCTTCATAAATGAAATCTGTTATTATTATTATTATTATTATTATTATTATTAATGTACAGATATGAGAATTGATTTAGCTAAAGACTCAGCACAGTTTTAGCTAAGATGGTTTATTGTGAGTCTCTCTTTATGTCTCTTTCTTTCTTTCTTTCTTTCTTTCTTTCTTTCTTTCTTTCTTTCTGTCTCTCATTGTCTCTCTTTTTCTCGATGACTATCTCTCACTGTCTGTCTCTCTATCTCTCTTTTTTTTCAATGTCTGTCCACTCTTTCTTTCTCTCTCTCTGTCTCTCTCTCTCTCTCATTATCTGTCTGTCCCTCTCTGTCTTTCTTCTCAGTTGTTCCGGCGAGTGGCTGCTGCTCTGCCCGGAATGGAGAATCTGGATGAGACGAATAAGGAGGGCAGTATCCTTTTACACAGCTGCTATTGAAATTAAAAAATGTTGTTATTATAAAACATTTTACATCATAATTTCCAGTGCACTATGTGCGCATCATTCGCAGTAAAGGAGTAGAGGTGTGTGTGTGTGTGTGTGTGTTAAGTGCAGTAAAGGAGGCGTGGCCTCTGTGCCTGTCAGTCCTAGTAAAGAGGCGTGGGGCAGTCATGGCCTAGTGGTTAGAGAGTCGGACTTGTAACCTGAAGGTGAACCTGAAGGTGGTGGGTTCGAGTCTCGGGTCCGGCAGGGATTGNGTGAGACCCTTGAGCAAGGCACCGATCCTCCAACTGCTCCCCGGGCGCCGCAGCTAAAATGGCTGCCCACTGCTCCGAGTGTTCATGGTGTGTGTGTGTGTTCACTACTGTGTGTGTGTGTGTGCACATGGATGGGTTAAATGCAGAGCACAAATTCCGAGTATGGGTCACCAGCCACTTCACAATGAACATTAACATTGAGCTGTTAACACTCAGGTTTTATCACATCGTATTGCATTATAACAGCTCTAAATTATATCGTGCAAATCTACAGATTGACGCATGAGCACGTTATTCCTCATATTCGTATTCGTCAGTCCTCTGGTTCGTATTCATGTGGATATTCTCTCGGAAAGATAGATGCACATCGCTAGCATTTAGCAGCTGTTTTAGGTTTAAAAAAGCAGATTATACATTTCCTTTAACGCCGAACCTCTCAGTGATTGACATCAAACTGGACAAAGCCCAGGAGCCTCCTGCCAGTGAGAGCAGCTGCTCGTGTTAGTACAGCGCCCCCTCATGGACACCTCCACTCACACACCCGCTCGTTCTGTTGCTTCCTGTGGCTCGGCATCCCGACTGGACGCAGGCTTTCTACATCCGACTGAGCTTAAAGTGATTAAATCTCTCTCTCTCTCTCTCTCTCAAAAAAAAATCACATCCATATTGTCGATCCAATAACAACATAATGTAAATAATTAAAACAAAGACGAGCTGTTAGAGTGATACAGGACCGCAAGGAAGTGACGCGATTATAATGTTTTGAGAAATGTTAAGTTCTCTTGTGTTTTGTAGTTTTCTACATCGAATGAGATTTGGAACAGGAAGTAACAGCAGTGCGTAGGGTCATTTCTTTATTCTTACAATGCATGTAGGCTGAGTTCTGGAGTCAGTCACATCTTCTGGTCCCCTGCATATCGTCAGCAGCTACATAAAAGGTCTCAGATGGCCGCTCTAATCTTAATGATGCGATACGGAATCACCTTGCACCAAATGTATTATTTATTTCAGCCAATAATGAAATTCTCTTTCGCATGTTTTGTCTACTTTCGTAAATTAAAGTACAGTAGCACTGTTTGAAAAGACCCGATGCACTTTCATTAGCGCCGAGTGTCCATGCTGAGGTCTGCCACACTGTACTGTATTGTAAATAGTATTTCTATTATCATGAACACCCATCATTAGACGTGGTGTGTGTGTAAAATTACTTTTCGATATAATAAGGGCTTCACTCCGTTTCGTTCTCGCCCACAACATTAACGTTTTCCATTACATTTTCTTCGACTTCAGCTCCATGTCAGCTCCGATACCGAAGAACATAGACAAAGAGAACAGCTAAAATATTCAAAATTGTTCTTGATCACGCCCAAATATCAAGAATAAATCAGTCAGTGATTAAGAATAAATGATAAACTCTACAATAATCCATTGCAATAAAATGGCAATGGTGGACCAGGAGACTCGTAGCTATGTTTCCGTTTATTTATGTTAAAAAACTAAACAGTGTGTCAAAATTTGATTCAGTAGAGGTAAAAGAAGCAGGTTATATAGTCGTTAAATATTTGCGCATTCAGTACAGTCATGGCCATTTGCAGCTATAAGTGGTATAAACAGTGTCTTACAGCCTCCGAGCCTCCAGGGGGCCCCGTAAGATTTTACTGTAATAATATTTTTTGCCAGTTGCTATCATGGGTCAGATACCCCTTGTGGTCTGCAACTTGAGAGGTATGATTGGGGTGGTGGGGCAGTTCAGTGCTGGGTACATCTAACATACACGTTTATTTCATCTTTTGTCAGAAGAAGGCTAGCTAAAGTAGCCAGCCAGCTAGCTAGCTAGCAACATGCCGCATACTTGCGTGTTTTTAATTTTACTCAAATATTGAGGATATATTGATGTGATCAGTGACTCTTGTTAAATATTTTATTTGTTCATTTAGTACAAACATTCACTAGCTGAACTTTTTGTGTTTGGCTAAATTAGCCATCTAGAAATTACCTCCTGTAACTTTCGAGAGCTAGCTACGTTAGCGTTGTAATACATCATGGATTGAAGCTGAAAGCTGCTAGAACTGACTGAACAAAATTAACTCAAACATTGATGATGTCTTGTTTTATAACTTACCCGTGAAGACAGGTAGTTTTTTTAGTTCCTTTTTAAATTTAATTAAATTAATTTGGCCAGACTGTGCACTCATAAAACTCTGCAAAAAAAATAAGGCAAGATTTTGGGAATACAGTCGTTGAATATTTGCTAATTTGGTCAGTTTTGTCTGTTTAGTCAAGTTAGCTAGCAATAATGTCCTGTGGTAACTGTAGCTAGTAAGCTAGATATGCAATGTGAACTTGAAGCTGCTAGTACTTAAGCTAAAGGCTAGTACATACACACTGCTCAAATGTCAAATGTGACTTGATAATAGTTACTCACAAAAAGTCCAACTCAAAGAACCAAAATTTATAGCAACAACATAGCGACAGTGGACGACGTGAGTTTTCGGTACTTTTATTTTAGCTAAACATTATGTTACGTGTAATTCTGGAAAAGTAAGACGGGAAATAAGTAATACATACGAGTTAAATACACTATGCCTAATAGGAATTTTAACTGGGAGCTAGTTAGCTAGTTAGCATTTTATTTAAACATTCATCAGGAGATAGCTACTATTACTAGCTATCAAATAGCTAGCTAAGTTAGCATGTTAATTAAGCCTAAATTATTCATCAAGAGAAGGCTCCGGTTAGCTAAAACATTCGGAGGCTATTTTAGCTAGCTAAAGCATCATTGTCAGTTAGCTGAGTGTAATAGATATAAATTGTGAAAACTTTTAATGAGTACACGGCAAATCTCAAGTTTTTACAAATTTTGTTTTATTGAAAAATACCCGTAACCTTTAAAAAAAAAAAAAAAAAGTTTGAGACAAATACAGGCAAAACATGGCTAACTGTATCCTACAGCAACATTTACCTCAGGTTAGCATGAGCTACGATGTGCCTGAGTTAAAGGAAGATTTTAAGCTTTTTTATTATTATTATTATTATTTTTATTTTAAACTTCCTCTGTTGCTGTATTTGCACTCTGACACACGGTGAGTGATCTTTTATGTTGCTCTTTGTTTCAGTGTCATAAAGCTAAGAATTATGTAAAGATTAGCATCACATCGAGCGCACTGGAGTAAAACCAAGATGATCACCGTTTGTCAGATGAATGTTATGGTTGTTATGATCATGGAGAATGTACAGAAACATCGTGGCTCAAGTCCACGCTGTAATATTCAGGTCGCTGCACCGATATGTTAAAGGAATGTGAAATGTTTACTTACCGCAGTAGTGATAGTATCTTTAATATTTTATAATAATGTTGTCTTATGTTTACCTGAATGCACTGACACCACTGTGTGTGTATTGTATTGTGTGTACATATATATATATATATAAAATTTAATTTTAGCTATTTTATCCCAGGTTGTTTAGTCAGTCTACTAATAGGTAAGATATTAGCATTTTAAAAATGGCCGCCATTGTGACGGTCATCAGCAATCATTAGGAAATCTCTAACACTGTATTTATGAACACAGCAGACGATTAAGGAAAGCCACTGAAGTAAACAGAGTTTAGATTAACTTCTTCTACGACAGAATGGTTCATCTCTCACATTTTAATTTTTCAACATTTAACCTGAAGTGTGCGCTTTCACTTTATCACCTTCCACTTTTTTGTGACACTAGTGTGCCTTCTGTTAAACAAACACCAAAATGCAAATGTACGGTAAACTAAATACGGTGCGTTCAAATGGAAGCCGTGAAAGCAATCCTGCTAGGTGCGAGCTAGCGAATGACTGAGGTTAACGATTGTGCTAGCCACCACATAGTCGTTACGTCGTTTATAAATGTGAGGTAAATATGGAAATAATGCCAGACTATCAGGAATACCAACATTTCTCTCAAATGTGTAGGTAAATTTGCAGCACTGAAATTACGTGCTTGCACTTAGCATCACCTGCTAAACAAAACTGCATTTGTTATGAATACCAGAAGAGGGAGCCATTCATAAACTCGCTGGGTGAACACACGACTCCATCTGAACGCAGCGTAAGACACACGATGAGCGATTGTCATTTCTGAAGCAACATTGATATAGTTGTGACGTAAATATGTATTTTCATGACGCACCAACGAGGTGAAGAGGCATTTCAGGTTAGAAGTTTTTTTTATGTACAGTCAGTGCGGGGCCGTTATTGGACCTGTCGGTGTGGGGTCGAGCTGAACACTACAGTTCATTCTGTAAAGCCATTTATGAGCATGACATCTGTCTGAAAAGATCAATAAACTCTATGTGTTGAAATCACACAGTGATACTGACTCACTGGTTTGAAATATCTTTATTCCTTTGTCACATATTAACACATACCGAGTGCCAGAATTTATGCAAAGTATACACTGATCAATCATAACATTAAAACCACCTGCCTAATAGTGTACAGGTTTCCCTTGTGGCACCAAAACAGCTCTGAGCCATCGTGGCATGGACTCCACAAGACCTCTGAAGGTGTGCTGTGGTATCTGGCACCAAGATGTTATCAGCAGATCCTTTAAGTCCTGTAAGTCCAGCACGTCCCACAGATGCTCACTCAGACTGAGATCTGGGGAATTTGGAGGCCAAGTCAACACCTTGAGCTCTTTGTCATGTTCCTCAAGCCGTTCCTGAACAAATTTTTTGCAGTGTAGCAGGGGAGGCCACTGCCATTAGGGAATACCGCTAGCATGAAGGGATGTAGTTGGTCTGCAACAATGTTTAGGTAGGTGGTACATGTCAAAGTAACACCAGGACCTAAAGTTTCCCAGCAGAACATTGCCCCGAGTATCACACTGCCTCCGTCAGGTTGCCGTCTTCCCATAGTACATCCTGGTGCCATGTCTTCCCCAGGTAAGTGACACACAAACACCCGGCCGTCCACATGACGTAAAAGAAATTGTGATTCATCAGGCCATGTCAGCTTCTTCCCTGGCTCCATGGTCCAGTTCGGATGCTCACGTGTCCATTGTAGGTGCTTTGGGTGGAGGACAGGTTCAGCATGGGCTCTCAGGGTCAGCAAGCTGAGATGCACTGTGACACCTTCCTATCAGAGCCAGCATTAACTATGCGTGACATAATTATGCAGTCACAACTTTTATGCTTGTTATTTGTAAATAATTTTGCTAACTACATTAATTTTTATTCCTCATTTCCACATTAGGGACTATTTTATCTATCATTTATTAAGTTGACAAACTACAAATTGTGGAAATGGTTTTGGGAAGTAATTTGGAAGTTTGGGGGTTTCTCTTCTCTGGTAATGAAAATGAGCGTTGTAGGCGTGTATTCTGTTTGTGTATTCAGAGTGTACCATTTAATGAAGACAGATCACTAAACTGACTTTTTTTATGTGTAAAGTAGCCTTTAATTAAAATGAGTTTGAAACCTCTCATGTAAATACTTAACAAAATTAAAGAAAGATATGATGATCTTATTTCAAACTGATCAGAAATTCAATTTCCTTGTGTGTTGAAGGAACAGTTCTAAGAGTCATGACTCATTATGTCTGGAAAACATTCTGCTAAGCTAAAATTGTTAGCTGGACATAACCTTGTGATCTGGTTAGACCAATAAAACTACAGTGATGCTAGCAAGTGGCAAAGCAAATGTTGATTATTCGTTTTCTGAGACATGGAGCTGCGAGTTTAGCAATGGTGTGGCAAGCCACATTTCAGTTTCATCTGAGATATTCTTAATATTCTGCAAATTAGGTACGACATGGAAACGTGACTAATCCAGACGATCGGCTCAAATGAGTTTGATAAATTTGAAGGTTCCTCGTTGGTTCTTTGGATAGCTAATGATTCCTATCCTCCTAAAGTTCTTCTCCTAGGAACCGTGTCTGATGAGGAAATGCTGTTTTTAACCCTGATTTTCAGCATGGCCATGACCACTGTTTGAAAGACCATCTGTAATCTGAGAAAAGTTTCCATCAGGATGACAAAAGAGCCTCAAGCAGTGCCAAAGTTCACACACATACCTCCAGAAAGCTGGATAATTTCACCCTACATCTGAGTGTACAACTGTACAAAATACACCACCACGCCACGCAGCATTCATGGCTCATGTCTGCACTCTTTTCTAGCACTAGCACTTCAACAGTTATTTACGTTGCTGGGGAGACGCAGCCGTCAATCATTATGCAAGCAATGCTTTTAGTTGTAATGAAATTGTTGTGAGTGATGGATATTTCTTGAATCTGCTAGCAGTGTGTATTTAATGAGAGTTCTTTATCGCAGCAAGTTTTAGCCTTTAAATTTTTGTGGCTAAAGGCTTCAAAAGTCTGTTGGTCAAATGCTATTTGGAGCAAGAAGTCATCTGATCCTTAGCCACTCAACAATTTGCAAAAGAAATAAAGAGCTGTTTTATTTAATTCTTTGCCATATAAATTTTTTGATGGTAATATTTTGCTTGTGAATTTGTTTAAAACTTTTGCCATAAAATTAACTTCAAACTCAAGCACCACACAAAGAGTTCTGTAAAGAGAAGTCTGCAAAAATATTGAAATACATGTAGAAGACTGTATTTAAAAAAAATGCAGTGAATCCTGCTAAAACCACTACCAGGGTGTAAACTTAATTTTCTCCACAGCAGACTTTTTTTTTTTTAATATTTTATTATTTTTATTTGTTAATATCCTTAAAAAATGATGGCAGACACACAGATGTTTCACATATTGTATTTACTTTCATTATATTTTTGCCACTGACCTTTAGCTTCTGTTGACCGAAACCAAAGTGTTTATCCATATAATTTGGCGCTAAGTGTGTGAGAGCGCAGCTTTGTGTGCTGCAGAGAGTGTGTGGGGTTCCCCTGACCAGAACACACACTTCAGTTAGTGCTATAGAGGAACAGGTGGGCAGTAAAGACAGAGAGAAAGGTCAAGACCTTTGCACAGTCAAAAGTAGAAGTGTCTTATTGCCCAACTGTGGACTTTCCAAAACTACACCCAGAAATTGACTCAGTAAACTGTGATAGACTTTGACCGAGCATCGGCGTGTCAGAATGCCTCCCACAGGATTTCAAACTGAGCATTCCAGATGAATTTTCCCATGCACCACCAACATCGCTGGGTCCCTGAAGGGCTGACACTTGAAGGCCAAAGGTCACCAAAGAGCTTCCCACTGGTCATGATACACAGCAGCAAATAAATAGCAATGATGGAGAAAGTAAAGCATCATCTAATCACTTCTCGTCACCTGCGACTCAGGTAAGTAGTCTTATACCATCCGAACAAAAGTTCTTAATATGAGCCATATAGAATCATCATATCTAGTTACATTTTGGTTGAACCACATGCACATGAACATTTGAGAGAACCTAGATCTCTGAATGCTTTTCTCTTTTTCACCTTACAGGCAGCATGACCCAAGTGGAGGCTTTTGGAAAGTCTGAGCTTCGAACTCAGCTCAAAGCATCCAGAACAGAAATCGCAATGGCCGTCCACGACCCTTTCCCACTGCTGTATGGCTTGGCGGATCATGACATCATCTCCGACCGACTCCTCGGGGTGAGACTAAAGATCTTATCTTCGTTTTTACTAAAGGTGTCCCACAAGGCTCAATTCTGGGTCCAGTTCTGTTTTGATAATGATTAATCAAGTCTACTTTCTCAGAAAAAAATGGGCACCTGTAATTTTTTTATTCGCTAAGGTGCAACCAGTGTAAAGGTATCTTCAGCAGTGTAACACTACTTCTTATGATCCAATTACATACCTAAAATCCATGCACTTTCCAAGGCATAAGATGCAAACTGAGGTACAGAAAAAATATAAATATGTATCCTTGATGGTTCACTGTACAATATATCTATTTGGTATTGCACTACCTGGTGCATTTCTAGGACATTTTATGATTTAAATCTGTGTTCTATATGTTTCTAAGGAAACTCTGGAGAGAAAGAACAAAGATGGGATCCATAAGGCGGTGTATTCCCTCCTAACATGGCTGCTGGAGCAGGACTCCTCTGTTGTTCAGGCCTTCTGGAGCAATCTGTGCAAAGAGTACAATCAGGAGAGTTACCCCAAACTGCAAAACCTCTTCGCTAATTTACCTAAAGGTACTTCACTATGTGTGATGATAACATATAGCTACTGAATATGAAAAGCTAGCTGATGCTTAAGTGTAATCAAAGTAATAATTCTGTTCTGTTACATTATACAACAGCACTGTTGGATTCTTGAATCAGAAGATGTTGATTAATTTTCTATAACAGCAGCCCGGACAATAGTTTTAGCTATAGCATAAATCACAGGTTTGTGTATGTTATCGTTATCATAAACATATTAAAAACATGTGTAATCATTGACATGGTGAAGATTTCTATAAGGAATGTATTTAACATTTATGGAAGGAGTCTCCAGTGTCAGCGCTTTGTAACAGACAGAGGTAAAGCTGTAACTTTAGGTTTTCCGACACCTTCAGGACAGAGGAGTTGAACATGACAAGCTGCTTTTTTTGTCTCATTAACTTCAAGAGAGAGAGAAAAAAGAGGCTTGTGAGGGAACGATTGTTTGTAGCTGCCATAGCGTAAGTCAGAACAGGAACTAATTTGTTTTGTTTACATTAATTGTAACTGTAAATGGTTAAAAAGCAATGGTAACTGTTGGAAATTGCTGTGGTGTAAGAGTCGCTGTGGGGTAAGTGTGGTAACAGTACTGGGCTGAATCACACCACCTCAGCATGGATTATTTTCCTGTAGCAGAATGTGTACGAGTGTAGTATTGTTAGTTTTGACATTAGAGATTCCTGCCTGAGGTGGTCTTGATGTCTGGCAGGTCTGAGGTTGGGAAGCAGGCCTGTTAGAAGTCCCAGACCTGAGGTGCAGAGTCGGCCTCATCCCAGCAGGAAGAGGGGAATCGGAGAGAAACAACTGGCACTTCGACCTCAGAACTATGGCAAGAAAGCTCTGCATATCCGCTCAGGTACCGCCGTCATCATCAGAGTGCACAGGAAGAAGGATCCAGAGTCTGGTTTTGGTCTAACTGACAAAATTATGCTAAGGGTTTGATAATTATCTGATCATTCGACTGGAGTGAATTTGTCTGTAATGTTCCAGGAAGCAAAGGCAAACCCCTGAGGAAGGCAGACAGCACGTCTCTCTCTCAGGTTTCAGTAAGCAACGGTAAACACCTTTTCCTTTTTTTGTTGCTGTTTGTGAAGAATTCAGAGTGTGTGTTGGTTAGCGAATATTGTAGTAAATCCCACGGTGTGTGTGTGTGTCTGCGCAGGCGTGCAGTCGGTGTCCACATCAGTCCAGCATGCTGTCACTCTGTCTGCTGGAGACCTTCCTGTGGAGGAGATTCTCATCCAACAAGTCATCGAGAGTGGTGAGAGGAATGGACGGATAGATCAATGGATTGATAGACAGACTATTTTTTTTTTAAAATTCATTTCTTTCCCAGCATTGGGAAACTTAAGAGTGAACATGATGTTTAACTCTCTATCCTCCACACTGACGCAATCAGCAGCTTATTTTTAAATAAGTATTCCTTGAATCTTCTCCAGTGGCTTGCTGATTCCCAGGAGTCCTGGGATTTGAGCTCAGCAGCACACTGCATTTCAACCACCGAGCTTCTGCTTTCCTCTCGCAGGAGGAGCCAAGAAGTGCATCAAGGTCGGGGGAGAGTTTTATTCCTCCTCTACGCTGGAGGAGACGCCAAGTGGTCACATGACCCAGACGGGACAAAGTCACAGTCACCAGCAGGGGGAGACACATGCCCGAGTGATGGATGTGCGTAGTGCAGTCTGAGCCTTTAATCCATTACGCTCTGCTAAGAATGCGTTTATTTCACCTCATCATTTTTATCAGCACCATACACCTTTTCTCAGGGTGTGTCCTAATCCTGCATTCCTTCATTTATATCCCTCTATCCAAGGCAGAGAGATAGATAGATAGAGAGAGAGAGAGAACAAGACAGAGATAGATAGATAGATAGATAGATAGATAGATAGATAGATAGATAGATAGATAGATAGATAGAAGGGAAACAGGAGGTAGATAGATAGATAGATAGATAGATAGATAGATAGATAGATAGATAGATAGATAGAAACATGATGAAGACAGATAGATATTGAGAGAGAGAAGGGGAACAGAAGGAGATAGATAGATAGATAGATAGATAGATAGATAGATAGATAGATAGATAGATAGATAGAGATTGAGAGAGAGAGAACAAGACAGACAGAAGGGGAAGATAGATGGACAGACAGACAGAGACAGTAAGACAGAAAAAATGAGACAGAGCTTTAGCACTGCATTGTTCACTATTTTGTGTGTGTGTGTGTGTGTGTGCGTGCGTGCGTGCGTGCGTGCGTGCGTGTGTGTGTGTGTGTGTGTGTGTGCGTGCGTGTGTGTGCGTGTGTGTGTTCAGGTGGAGCATAATGATGATGAGTGTGCAGTGTGTAAGGATGGCGGTGAGCTGATCTGCTGTGACGGATGTCCTCGAGCCTTTCACCTCACCTGCCTGGTGCCTCCACTCACCTCCATACCCAGGTGTCCAACACACACACACACACACACACACACACACTCACACACACACACACACATAAACAAACTTCATTTTACTATTCTATTATTATTATTCTATTAATCAAATTTATAACCAAACAATACTTACACATTGTAGTTGTCTTGGAATGTAACCATGACAATGATCATCAATAATAGTCTCGGCCAGATCTATATTTACACTTCCATCTAAAAAACAAAACAAAACTGTAATTCTAGGCTACTGTGTGTGTGTGTGTGTGTGTGTGTGTGTGTGTGTGTGTGTGTGTGTGTGTGTGTGTGAAATTAAAAACAACAAGAACAGTGTGAGATGTAACCATAGCAACAATAGCAACATAGCAGTAATGATGGATTAATTGTTTAGAGTTTGTTTGTTTTAGCGGTTCGTGGCGCTGTAGGTTGTGTAACGGCAGCAGAGCGATGGCTGAGAAGACGTACACGTCTCTGCAGGTGCGTCAACAAACAGATGAACACTATTCCTGTCAGAACTGAACTACATCACGTTACGTATAGCTGAACATAAACATGGTGTCATCGTTTGGCAGTCTCCTCCGCCTCCACCTCCTCCTCCTTCTGCTCCTGCTCTAACAGAGAGCAGCTCCAACTCCACGATGGATTTCTCCTTCTTCTCTTCCACCTCGCTGTCCACGCTCACCAGCAGCACGAGCACACAGCCTGCAGCATTCCAGGTTCCAGCTTCAGTTACTGCAAAATAAACTAATCATGAAATGTACACAAAGTTCCTCTTACAGCCCAAATGTGGACAATCAGCTGAGACATGCACTAGAGCTATGAGGCTAATGTAGCTAAGAGGTAATGGAAGCTTATGGCCACCAGTTTAGCATCGTGCACACTGCACTGTCTAATTCAACAAATACAATCTCCAGCATCAGACTTTGGGCCACACCTCCTACCTGAGACTGATGCAAAGTGACACCAATCTACATTTTTAGAAAATCTAGAACCCTTACGTTTTTTTTTTTTGGGTTGTCCCTCTAGGGGAATCATTAAAGGTTCTACAACAATGTTTCCCTGTCAGTAAAGAGCCCTTTCAGAAACCTAAGAGCTCTTAATGATTCTTTGGGTTCTTTAAGAGTTCTGTGTAGAGCCCTTCAACAGAACGCTTCCCTATCAGAAAGGGTTCCAAGAAGAACCATTTAGAAGGCTAAAAACCTTATGATTTTTGGGTTGTTCTTCTTGGGGAGCCCTCAAAGTTTCCTGAGAAAAACTCTTTTAGAACGCTAAGAGCTTTCTTCAGTTGCCCCTCAAAGGAATCCTTCAAGGTTCTATGTAGAATCATTGACAGAAGAGGTTTCAAGAAGATCCCTTTTGGAAAGATTGGGCAACCCATAAGAATTCTTTGGTTGCCCCAGTGTGGGACCCCTTAAAGGTTCTATGTAGAACCCTAAAGCAGAGTTTTTCCCTAACAGAAAAGGTTCCAATATCTCTAGTAGAAAGGTAAGAACTTTTATGGATTCTTTTGTTGGCCCTCTGGGGGAACCCTTAAAAGTTCTAAAACAGAGTGTTATCAGTAAAGGCTTCAAGAAGAACCTTTTTATAAACCTACAAACCCCCAAGGATCATTAGGTTGTCTGTCTGAGGGGAACCATTAAAGGTTCTATGTAGAACCCTAAAACAGTATCTTCCCCTGTCATATAGGGTTCCAATAAAAACTTCAAAAACTCTTAAGGGTTCTCTGTTTGTCCCTGTGGGGGAACCCTTAAAGGTTCCCTGTCGAACCCTACAACAAAATGTTTCCTTATCAGAAAGTAGAACCATTTTAGAAACCTATGAGCCCTGAAGCCTCATTCAGTTGTCTCTCTTAAGGGAACCCTTAAAGATTCGATTCAATTTCAAAACTTAGACCAAAATGTTTCCATATCAGAAATGGTTCCAAGAGGAACCCTTAATGATGCTTCAGTTGTTTCTGTGTGGGAAGCCTTGTTTCCCTATCAGAAAGAGTACCAATAAGAACCATTTTAGGAAGCTGTCCCTGTGAGGGAACCCTCATAGTCTCTACATAGAACCCAGAAGAGTCCCATTCCCAAAACCTTTATTGATTCTTAAGTTGGCTCTCAGGAGGAACCATTAAAGGTAATGTGCAGAACCCTACAACACAGGTTTTCCCTCTAAAAAGGGAAGACTCCATGAACTCTTTTACGGTTCTTCCATTCCTGAGACTGATGCTCGTGCCAAGTGACAGAAAATCTAGAACCCACAAAAAAAAAACAAGAAGGACCATTTTAGGCAGTGAAGAACCCATAATTATCCAATGAACCTTTAAAAAAAAAAACCTTTTTAGAGAGTGTGTGTGATCCCTCTTGAATATTTTGCCTCTGACATCGACCATGTCTCTGCTGATTGATTACATTAGATGAAGAGGGATGCGGTGTACTTTTCATACTTCTCCTTTTGCCAAGCTGCAGATTTAAGAAAAAAATGAGTTCTGGCAGTTCTGAGAAGTTGCGAGAACAGGTACAGTACAGAACTTTCAGGAAACTTTGGGGTTATAATCCTGTTCTTAGAACCGGGACTCGGAGCTGGTGGGCATCAGGAAGTGGTGTGGGATTTGCCACCTGAGCCGTGGAGAGCTGGTCGTCTGCCCTGAGTGTCTGCAGAGCTTCCACACACACTGCAACTTCCCCAAGTAACGCAACATTCACACTAAACATTAATGTTCCGTTTTACTGCGTAGTCTTTAAATAAACGGATAGCAATGTGGAAAATACGGAAACCCCGAAGGGTAAAACGGCATTAATGCTTGTTCCTGAGTCAAATTTCCACTTAAGTTTTTAAGTAATGAAAAAAAATTCCAGCATTAATTTGACCACTTTAGCTGTAAAATTAATTTTCTGTGCTTAACTGTTTTTTTTTCCTGATGAGGCGCACTGGGTGATGTATGGAAAAAAAATCAACATATAAAAAAAAGCATAAAAGCCAGCTAAATTTATCGATTTTGTTGCTAAATAACATTTCTGTGATAGCTACTAGCTGTTATGCTGTGAGATGTTTTTCATGAATCGTCTGCCCCTTGTGGTTGAAACCAGTATGACATGCTAATAGTTAATGACGTGTTTATCTCTGCTGAATTTTATTCCAGATAATTGATGCTCATAAAGGAGGAGAAAAATCGCTGCCCCTTGTGGCCAATAACACTAATAACACTCATTGATAGCCAGTTATTTCTTCATACTTTATCCTTTTTGGAGCATCTCAACAGCTAAATAAAACAGTTATGGGAATTTTTTTTACAATTAAAATAGTAAAACTGATTATAGAAGTTGTTTATTCACCAACTTATGTTACACAAAACAGAAAAAGCAAATAATTTGAATCAAAAATGAATTTGACTCAGGAGCACACTTTTTTTTTTTTTTGCGTTATCCTCTGGGATTCTCGAAAGTGAGACTAAAGATGGAGAGAGATTATAGACAGAATGCCACTTTATGTCTTTATGCAAGTTATTAGATTAATGATTTTATTTTGCCAGTGGGAGAGCGAGATGCAGGACGTGTTCGAGATCTTGGGTGTCAACAGAGACGGAGGCAGCATCCAGAGCTGTGCAGGTACACACACACACACACACACACACACACAAATACACACAGCAGAGATCTGCCAGCAAACACTTATACAATATGCAATATACCACAATTTAAAAAAAAAAAAAGAAGAATGAAAAAACAGGGTTGCCAGGTCAGTGGTTTTCCCATAGAGTTGGACAACATTTGATTTATTGATTTTTTTTTTCTGTGGTTTAATGTCTGAAAATTTTGAATACAAAATATTTATTATGTCAATAAGAATGATATCAACATAAAATTAAAACAGGTAAAATGCTGTATGATAGAAATACATTGCATAGTATTGTAGTTAGTGTTCTAGTATTGTAGCTAGTATTGTAACTACAGTAAATGTAAAGTATATAATATAGTATATAATGTATAATAAGTAAGGAATAAAGCACTGTGTGGTGCAGTTGTAATGTAATAATCAGTGATGGGGTGGTGTGATGAAGCGGAGTTATTGTTACCACCCCGTCCTTTAATAGCTAATATTATTCCTGAAACAAATTAATTCCTGTTCTCACTTACGTTATAGCAGCTAGAGACAGTCCTTCTCTCTCCAGCCTGTCTTTCTTCTCTTTATTTACGTTAATAAGACAAAAGAAACGCAGCTTGTCATGTTACAGAGAAACCGAAAAGCGTAAACTCCCCCATCAGAAGGCGAAGATGTTGGAAATGTGTGTGTTGTGTGTCAGTGAACTGGTTTATTATTCTCTCAGGTATTCTTTATTTATGCCAATAGATGCAATGATA
>CM074958.1:21942110-21957110 GCA_037577455.1 Pangasius macronema | reverse complement strand
ATGATCCTGAGATGATACGATGTAATATTTAATTAATGATTGGTTTTATGAAGGAACCAGAGTTGTTTTAATTAAAGCATTACACTGATTTATTTCAATCCAAATAGCTCAACTTCAATAGGAAAGTTAGCTTTGAGGAGGGGGAGGCCACACCTCCTTCACTTTGACTGACAGGCACAGAGGCCACACCTACTTCACTTTGACTGACAGGCACAGAGGCCACACCTACTTCTTTGGGACTGGCAGAGACAGAGGCCACACCTCCTTCCCTGGGACTGGCAGGGACATGGGCTATACCTTATTCACCATAACAGCCACTGAGGCCACGCCTCCGTCAGTAGAACAGGCACGTTGTATTTGGAAAATATTAAGACAGTGCACTATCCACATACCAACTGTAGTTGAGATATTGAGGAAGAGTGAAAGAGTTCAGATCATGTAGTGACAAGTATGCATTCCTGATGATAAGGAAATGATTAAATATTCTCATATTTAGGGAAAGATCTGTCCCTCCTCATATTTGTAGAGACTTGCCAATGACCGACATTCTTTACTCACACCTGCAACGACGCATGGATATGTGTTTTTTCCCACTGAGTCATGCTGTCTCAGGCCTGGCTGGAAATACCCACGCTATCAATCAGCCTCATCGCAGCAATGTTTTATGTTGCTCAACATCTGGAGTGAAGCAGATTCATACAAATTAGACATTCCTCCTGTCTGCTGCCATAAAACTGCTTCAGATTATTTCCCACAATGTTACGCAACTACTGACTACTCTCAGCAGTTACACATACAGTCTGAAACTACACTCGCTGTAGAGTGCACCACCTAGGAAGCCTGATGTAATGAAATCAAATGAAGTCAGAATTCACAATATACATAAAGTTCATCTTGAAGAAACTTTAGGAAGTAAAGAACAGCCAAAATGGAAAAAGGTGTGCATTACCCAAGGAGGTAGTGAATACCCATAATGCACTGTGGCATTTAGGAATTCAACATGCATTGAATGAAACACTGTATGGTGCTGTTATGGTACAATAATCATAATAATAACCATGGAATAGTGGGATGAAGCACAGTTACCGTTAACACCCCAAAGGTGTTTTATTCTTCTTTTACCACAGCAATTTGCCAACGACTACAAATTTGTACTGCTTTAAAAACACCATATCATTTTTTTTCATTACTTACATCGAAGCAGCTATAAACAGTCATTCTCTCACCAGCCTCTCTTTTTTCTCGCTCTTGAAGTTAATGAGACAAAAAACTGCAAAGCGGAAACTCCTGTGTCCTGAAGATGTGTTGAAAAACTTGTTACAGCTTTACCTCTGACAGTTACAAAGTGCTCACACTGCTAAATAAAAGTCTCCTTAAAGAAAATTTCACCATATTAACAATTACACATTAATCTATTTACGTGGAGCATCCACCATAAAAGTCCCTGTGAATGAGTTGCTACTATAGGAAGGATAACGTATTAGAGCAAGCACATTAATATAAACCTGTGATTTGGAGCTGCACCACTGTCAGAGCCGCTGTTATAGAAAATTAATCAACACCTTCTGACCAATCAGAATTTAGCATTCAACATGTGATATCAGATCTATATGTAGAGAATTGAATATATATAGTGAATGAGTACATGGGGTAGAGGCTAAACTCTGAAGTGGAGTTTATGATGGTGTTTATGTGGTTTGAAGAGTGTATGCGGTCTGTGGTTTGGGACAATACATGTAATTTTAGAAAGCCAATTCAGTGTGTGTTTGCTTTGTGAAAAAGGGGCCAAAAGACAAAAAGAATCACAGAAAAAGGGTTGCTATGGCATGTCTCTGATTTGAATGAGCTGTATAGGGCTCATATAACCTTCTTTGCTTTCAGGTAACGAATAAACTTGCACGTCTGGCATTGAAAAGCGAGACAACCGTAAATGAATAGGCTACCACTATTGTTATGCCGTTAGAATAAAGGTGAACAGTTAACACATTTTCTCACAGGTGAGAAAGCAGCATCAGCACTGAGAAGGACACATTTGCTTGAATTATTTTCTTTGTTCTTGGTGTTTCTTGAATTCAGGGCTGTTTACAAAGTTTTTTAAATGTAATATATTGCAGCACAGCGGCATCGTAAGCACCACTGGGGGTAGATTACATGTATATGCTGATAGCCTTGGCCCATCTTGCTTCCTTTGTAGCCTACACTTGGTAGCAATAGGTTAAGGAACTTTTTTTTTTTTTTCTTTCTATTTTTTTAAAGCAGCAGTTTGGAGCTAATTTTCTGACCAGAAACTATAAGGAGAAACTTGAAAACTAAGAAAATCCTCTTGAATGTCAATACTGCTAATCATTTTTAAGGTATATTTAAAATGTAATTATTATTATTATTATTATTATTATTATTATTTATTTTTTATTTATTTTTTATTTTTTTGAGAATGACAAACTTAAAAATGACAAGCTGCACCTTTAACCAAACAGAGAAGATATATTACAGATTTGAGCCTGGGGAGGGAAAGTATGTGAAGACATTTTCATAGTGCAATATGTAGAATATCATGGTAAATAGGTTTGCTAAGTATGATGTTGATCTAGATGTGTAAAACAACTTTGAACATTGCACCTTTTGCTTGAACCCACACGTTTTTCAAGTGATCAAAAATATTGGTACATGTCACTGGTGTTTCTTGTTGCCCAGGTTTGCCTTGTTTGATTGAAAGTTTAAACAATTAATAGCTCTGAACATCTACTCTTTGTGTGAGCCCTGGGTTTTGCCTGTGAAGACTGCATTTTGTGTTGAAGGATAAAACAATATGAAGACCACAGAGCTGTCTATGGGAGAAGAGCAAGAAAACAAAAGAACACACTGGTGTACTAAGAACCAGACATCGAATGGGTTGGCCAAGAAAAACAACAGCAGTTGATGACAGAAACTTTGTTACATGACTAACAATCTCCACAGGACAGGGGTGATGGTATCACAATCCACCGTTCGAAGAAGACTTCGAAAGCAGAAATAAAGAGGCCATACCACAAAATGCAAACCACTCATCAGCAGTAAGAACCTGAAGGCCAGATTGGAATTCGCAAAGAAATAAAGAGATGAGCCACAATAGCTCTGGAACCAAGATTAATGTCTAGCAAAATGATGGAAAGCCCAAAGTGTGGAGAAAGTAAGGATCTACATATGATTCAAAACATATGAGCTCATGGGTCAAGAACGGTGGAGGTAGTGTTACAGCTTGGGCTTGCATGACTGCTTCTGGAACAGGCTCACTAATCTTTATTGATGATGGAACTCATGATGGTAGCAGCAGAATGAATTCAGAAATCTACAGAAACATTCTGTCTGCCAATTTACAGAGAAATGCATCCAAATTAATTGGGAGGAACTTCATCATGTAGCAAGACAATGACTCACTGCTCACTACTAACACTCCCAACACAACAAAGGGCGTCATCAGGGGAAAAAGTGGAAGGTTTTAGACTGGCCAAGTCAATCACCAGACCTTAAACCAATTGAGCAGCATTTCACCCCCTGAAGAGGAGACTGAAGGGAGAAACCCCCCAAAATATACAACTGAAAGAAGCTGCGCTACAAGCCTGGAAAAGCATCAGAAAAGAAGAATGCAACAGTTTGGTGATGTCAGTGGGTCGCTGGCTTGATGCAGTTATTACAACCAAATATTACCTGTTATTTACTTTCAGTTACTTTAAGACTATCTGTCCCTATACTTTTGGAGGGGACTGTATGTTTAACATCCTGTGAAGTGTGTGTTATGTAGAGAAGCAGTGTATATGGTCAGTTTTATAAAAGTACGAATTATACCTATTTTATTAGGGAATTGTATATTGTGACATATTTATCGAGATAATGTCATATTTCTTCCATTTCCATAGCTTGGAATAATATCTTTTTTGAAGCACTTAAAATCGTCAAATAGTCACACATGTACAGTTTCTTCCCCCTTACCACAAATAAGGGACAGCCACAGCAATTTTCTGTGTAAAATCCGGTAGGTTTCACACTGCAACTGGCTCCATAAAACTCTGTTTTAAAACCTTTGTCTTTTCTTTCTTTCCCTCCATAACATCTTGATGGTATTCTTGGTCTCTGACCTACTGAACTAGCATGAAGAAATGTTTGACTACAAAGCACTTCTACAAGTCATTTTGGATAAGGGTGTTTACTAAATGCTGTTAATATAATAATGTGTGTATAAAAATGGACAAAATGGCAATGCAAAGCTAAAAAAACAACCATAGCACCAAGATTTATTCTGATATTTTTTTAAATTTACTCCTGTCTGGTGCAGACAGTTCCTTCTTTCTCAGGTCCTTTCTTACTGCAGCAAACTGCTATACAACTACACACATAACTTCTCCACCTTAGAAGGCACTTTGATTTTTCTGCGCTACTTCTTGGAGGACTAACATCATACTTACGAATTTTGCTCATTCCAATGCTGTACAGCGACATTTTGGCACATTCTAACACGCATAAGAGTGTATCCGGTTATATCCTGTCTCCAGTTGCACATAACCTATATTCTGTGTATATATTCTCTACAGTTTTGAACATTTGTTTAGTTGTTTATTTTAATTATTTTTTGCTGCTCCGTTGTTTCTTGTCTGCTGCTGGAACACTGGAATTTCCCACCTGGGATTAATAAAGTGTACCCTTACAAATGTAAACAGACCCTGCTGAAAAAACAACAGAAGCCCTCACAGAATTTCAAATTCAAATTCAAATTCAAATTTTAATGGTTTTAATGGTTAGCTGATAGTTTGTAATGGTAATTTTTGTGGAAACCATTAGAATTTCTGTGATGTTTTTGTTTGTTTTGCTTTGTTTGTTCGTTTTGTTTGTTCCCAGCCAGATTTTGACAATTATACATAACAAATGTACTCTAAAACACCAAAGGTGTACTGACAGTCTTTGCTTGAATGTATTTGTTTTCCATTTCTTTTTTCCATTTCTTGTTTTCCACTTCTTCTTTTTTTTTTACTTCTTTGTTTTTATCTACTTTTAATATCTGGTATTGTCATTTCCCTTTGTGTGGATGTTCTGTGGATGTATCTGACTGAATATTACTTGTGGTTTGAAAAATCGTTTTATTTCCTCCTCTTCACATCATATTATTATTATTTGAAAGTCAGGTCTGTTAGCATGTATGCTAACTGTACATCATAATTCTAATCTTTCTAACCGACACCAACGGCTTTTTTTTTTTCTTTTTCCTTTTTAAATTCAATTCTCGCTCACGCTCGCGCGGCGTTCCATTACGATCCCTGAGGGAGATAAGCAGCGAGAGCGAGAGCGCGCGCTCAACATTCCTCACATTCCACATTTGCAGTGAACTAAAACCCCGCCCCCCTCCGCCCCCCCTCCCGCCGCGCGCGCGGGTAGTTAGCTATTTATGATCCGCGCGCAGCTCTTCTCTCACAGCACAGAAACTGCAGAGCGGAGTGTTCACCACAGCACCTCAATAATGTCCAAAAACAGGAGATAAATAACAAAGACGACGTTCAAAACACACCTGTTGGATTGTTTACACACACTTTAAAGCCAGCAGAGGACCTCCGACTTGATGTGTGACGAATAATAAAGGTAAATTTTATTTAAAATATTTCCTCAAAACAAGGCGCGAGACTCCGATGTTAGTCGAAATTTTGACGATTTTTTAAGGATGTTTTGATGTTTATACTTGATATAACTAAGTCAGTGTTACTCAAGAGGACAGCTTATTATTCAAAATATGGAATAAATCGTTTTACTTGGACGACATTGTTTTTTTTGTGGCGTTAAGCGACACATTCAGTCTCCTTTTACCTCAGGAATGCAACATGAGCATAGTCTGGAGTTAACCTTAGTCACGTGACCTCGACAAGTATTTTTTTGTTATATTTATCTTATTTATTTAGTATTTTACAAACAGCTACCTTATGTTATTCTTTTTGTGCAGCATTTAGCCTTTAAAATATGTTTAAAAATAATTATTTTGTATTTGTATTTTTTTTAACTAGTGTAATTTTATTATTTATTTCAGTTGACCCTTTTATCCTTTTATTTTAAATAGAAAAAAATGCTAAGTTAAAAAAATAAATAAATAAAATACAAAATAAAGACGACAAGATACTGAAAGTAATGAATTAATTAATTTTACAAACAACTTGTATTACTCTTTTTTGCAACTTTTACAATTTTTGTAACTTTTATTTTGCAATTTTCTGTTTATTTATAAAAGTTCATTTAAAAGTCAGTGTGACTTCAGATTCAGACTTTTAAATATTAGATATATATCATTTCAAAAATTAGATGTTTCTTTGAGAAGCGTTAATTATTTGTATTGAAGTTCTGACACCTACAGTACTCTGGAAAGTATTGCAACTTAAATAATTGCGATATAGATATCGTCTATCGTCTATCGTATTGTTTTATCGTCCACCTTTACTACTGGACGTCCATCAAATGTATCTGAATTCCATCCACAGCTCTATTTATATATATTTCTCAACTCTTATCTTCTCTATGCCTTTGGTCTCTAGTTTGGACTGATCCAAGGAATATTTCACCTTCATCACAAACAAAATGCGAACGGAGGAGGCGTCAAGCACGGTGCTGCACCGACTGATCCAGGAACAGCTGCGTTACGGAAACCCCACGGACGCTCGCACCCTCCTGGCCATCCAGCAGCAGGCCCTACGGAACGCGACGAAAGCAGGAGCCGGAAGCCCACGCTCCTCTTCCGACAGCCTCTCCCAGGAGGAACGTCAGGAACCACAGGGCCAAGAGCACCATGTCGACTTCCAGCACTCGGAAATCTATCTTCCCTACCACCATGAGCAGCTTCCCACGTACGAGCAAGCCAAAGCGAATTCGCAGCTCTTGGCCTCTCAGTGGTACCAGGACAGGCAGGTTTACCCCGAGGACGCCCTGAAACCGAGCCACGCCAGGTCGCTCAGCGATCGTCTCATGCAGCTCTCGCTGCAACGGCAAGACGTTAACGCAGAGTCGCTCTCCGCTAGTTCTTCTTGCAGCTACCCACAGATAGCTGGCTATCAAGTTAGACCACATCACCTGGGATTTCAGCCGCACGCATCCACGTCTGATCACACTCACACGTTTGAAACGTTGTACCCCAAACCTCCACCGCCTTTCCACTCCCAACACACCAGGTAATGCAAATGAACCGCCGATTACGTTTCCGCTGTCACAATTCTGCAACATTTTACAGCCGTTATTAACGAATTCGAATTTAAATCGCACCTCTCGTGGTGACTAATTAATGGAACGTATTTTGTTGACATCATCTTCATCAAAGCCTTTATACACATCTGTTTAGGGCTCCAAAACATAAATTTAAGCTCAAAATGAATTTCGATGAACAGATATCATCTACGCTAGTGTTTCTCAGAATGGTGTCTGTTTCAAGCCTATCACATTAAGGGGTCCAAGCACCAAAGTCAGATCTGAACCGTAGTTTTCTATCAGTGGACAATTCAGGTATAGAAAGGCTCCAAGAACATATTATTTGGAAATAAATAAATAAATAGTTGAAGGGGTTGCTAACTGTAAAACGTTTGAGAACCGCTGACTTAAACAGATACGAATGATATCTTTTCATGTCTGTATTTGTGTCTGTTTCGACCGCATTATCAGTTCATTCTGAATAACGTTTTCATCTTCCGTTACATTCCTAATACATGCGATATTGGCGATTGTAATTTGTACAGCTTTAGATCTCGGTTCTCTTGGTGTTTAATTAGCTGAATGTTCACCGTTTTCTTGGCTTTGCTTTTATAAACATTAAGACTGCGCTAGAAATACAAAGAAAAACGCACATGAGAGCTACTTTTCGTAATTAAAGACCTATTAACGATGCGATCTTTATGTTTAGACTCGCCCCACCTGTGCCGTCACCCGAAGCACGTCACGTTTTCTGCAGCGCGCCCCCTGCTGGCAGGGAGGTCTCTCCACAAATGGAGCTGCTGATGAAGGAGAACGAGAGACTGAAGCAGGAGCTGGAAGGCCACGCAGAAAAGGCGCTCAGGATTGAGAAGGTACAATCATCATTTCCCCTCGTCATCATCCTCACTTCACGTTACGGCGTTTTCTATACATATTGCGAACAAATGTCACACATCGTGACAGATGGCACGTTAATTAACAGGAGCCGCCCTGTTATCAGCGCACACCCTTCGAGTCGCTATGAATCCGCAAATAAATACTCGAGTTAAATACATGACATACCGAGCATTCCGCGACGATCATGACCTGACGACAATTGTTATTTAATTCGATTCAGTTTTATTCGTATAGCGCTTTTTAACAATGGACATTGTCACAAAGCGGCTTTACGGAAATAAATATATTCCAATTCAGTTAAATTGTAAAATTTAATTGCTAATTGTTATTTGGTGCATTCGTGAGGAGGCTGTCTAGGCAGTGAGAATGTTTTTGTTAGCGCTCGGGCGTCTGAGATAACGTCTGTCGCGTTTAAAGGGTAGCATAACATCGTCTGTCTTCTAAAGGTACTTATCTCGGAGAAAAGAAAACATCCTTTCCATTATCAGGCGTTTTTATATTTGCGATGAGGTCACCGCATAGCTCCAGCTGGGCCGACTGTCAGGTGACCGAATTATTCGGCAGCTGCGTGTTTAACTTTGGCTTAACTCAGATTGCCCATAAACCTTTCCTTTTTTTTTTCTTTTTTCCCTCTTTCTTTTCTCCAGGGTTGCGTCAACATAGCTTAGCGTTCTCTCACTCCGATGGAATGATAATTGGTGGGCAGAGAGAGAGAGGCACCGCCTTGTGTAAACTCACCTGCGGCGAATAACGCCTCATTGTTTCCACATGAGTACAGTTAGGTGTGTGTGTGTGTGTGTGGATCTCAGACAGGAATGTGCTCATGGGAAGAGACGCTCACAGCGAGTATCATCGCTACACACAACACAATAACACACGAGTGTACAATTATACGCAGATATAATCAGGTATTATAGCTCAGGAGGCGGGGCTAGGTTGGGTCTGATACCATCATGTGCTGATGATCAGATCTCATACCATGAGAATCGTCTAATCTCTCATCAGACTATCATTATATTATATCTTAATCGCTTTATAATAGTGGAGTGATGGATCTGTCCGCATAATTTAATTTAATTCATGGACTCATTTATTCATGTTTGTTCATGGCTCATTATTTTATCTAGATATTCATTCATTCATTCATTCTCTTCATCATCTCTATTTTTGGTTGTTTATCTATTATATTTATTCATCTTAATAATGTAGTTTCATTTCATTTTATTTTACTCCAGCTCTCGCCACACTTTACAGAATAAATTTTGCCTACCATATATGGTGTAATCGATGATTAGTGCATGACTGGCATATTGTAAATAAAAACTTCCTCTCTCTCTCTCTCTCTCTCTCTCTCTCTCCCTCTGGCAGCTGGAGCAGGAAATCCAGAGGATCTCCGAGGCCTATGACACTTTGATGCAGGGCTGCGTGAAGAGAGAAACACTGGAGCAGACGCTCAGGAGCAAGCTGATGGCTGAGATTAAGAGGCTTCAGGACGTTAACACGGACCTGAGAGGTAGTTAAAGCACCGGCAGGGTTTGTTTTAGCCAGTGTTGCGGAATAATAAACGCGTAAAGCCCTGCCGCAGTCGTATCCCATTTGTAAAATATACAGATATTCCAAGAGGTGACAAAACCTGAGTATCTTACTTAACCTGTCCGGATCCTTCGGTAGTCCCGGTGCTCACGCGTTTCGCTTGTTTTGTTTTACAGACAGTCTGGAGAGCAGCAGCATTCAGGCGGCGAAAGACGTCAAGGCTGCCGACCACAGCGAGCAGCTTATCGCTAAACTCCGCGTGCAGAGTGAGTAAAAACACACTCTTAAATATTTAGCCGGAAAAACATGGCAAGTTGTTCGTGTCGCCTGTGGGCGTGGCCTGTTCAGTACCCAGAAATGTATTATCTACAGCTAAATAGCTGAACACAAATTAAATAACGGTGCTAATCAGTGTGAATCGTGGTTGTTTGAGTTGCGTATTACATCCTGCTAGTTTCGTTTTCAGATTAGATTAACGAAACGTGCTAACTGGACTAGCTATGTACACTCACCAAACACCAACAGTCTCTGCTACTTCCTTCCAAATTTTCTTTCTATATATCTCTCTGTACACGTTTAATGACGGGTCGTGTATGACGGGATTAAATGAAACCACCGCTGTAAGTTTATCTTCAGCGATAATTGCAGGAACTAAAGTCACGAACGGGGAACTGAAGAAAAGTCGGACCACACGCGATGGATCCTTTGATTGATCCTGGATTTTTCGCTGGTCTTAAGAAACTGATTCGCATTGAAACGGAAATTCAAATGTGTGTTTGTTTGTTTTTTTTTGTTAGTGTGAACGTAGGGAAATTCTCTAGCAGTATAGAAATGCACATGAATGCTAAAGGACATTCAGCGCCACTAAAGCTACCGTAAACACACTCCCTCGCATCTGTGGGAGGATTCTTGGAAAAGCCGCATCTCTGTTAACTCGCTTAAGATCAAGCAGGAAGCCAGTTTGCAGCCTTCAGCTCAGGAATTTGGTTCACTGACAACACACACGACCTTTGTCCTGAAAGTAGAATGATCAGTTCATCACTGTTCAGCGACCCTCTCATCTTTTTTTTGTTTATCCCAGACTCCACTTTTACTCTGGGAAACAGATGAAGGAATGTAAAACACCAAGGATGTGCGTTACAGGGAGGGTGGCCGCTTCTCCCCCCCCCTTTTTTTTCCCCATCGCATTCCTTGGCCTCTTGCGTAAAATGACACGGTCCGTATTTCGCAACCGAATTCTTTGGATATGAGCAGGAAATCCCAACACAAACATGGCATCCTAGGACGAGGCTTGGTCTTAGTAATCTCAGCTATTATGAGCTTAACCCTGTAAACTCCCTGTAAAGTCTCCTAAATACACAGCATTCCTATTAGCTCGACTGTAGTTACTGAATAATTCATGGTAGTTACTGAATAATCTGCTTTAAGACGAATAACTGAATAAGCCAGGGCTTTGATGTGTTTATTAGGGTTAATGAGAGAACATAATCAAAGTCCAGAGCTGGGGTCAAAATACAGGCAGAGAGAAAAAACCATGCGCGTTCAGATTCGTTATATAAATGTTTACCTATACAGCTATAGACATTTATATTAACCTTATCTTTACACTCAAATACTCACCTCTGTTACCAGAATACGTGTACTGATTTATTATTTGTTTCCCCTTACCTCTACTTATTCTTATTTAAAGGACTGTTTTGTTCCTGTAAGAATTTCACTCTCCTCTTTAGACTTTTTCCTTTATCCGGTGTATAAATAGTGATGTGTCTAAATCTAAATGACAGCATGACCGGGTAAAAAGTCCCCAGATGTAGTAACGAGTTGCCACTTAAGTTACGTTGAATTTTCGTTGAGTTGAGTTTCTGTCTCGCTGTGTCTCTCAGACGAGGAGCAGAAGTTGCAGTGTGCGCGACTGGAGCGGGAGGTGCAGCTCCTGCGCGAGGAGACGAGCGCTGCGCAGGAGCGCAGCCGGCAGCTGCAGGCCGAGCTGCACAGGAAGAACGCATACGTGGAGATGGTGGAGCGTCTGCAGGGGGCGCTGGCTCAGTTACAAGCCACCTGTGAGAAGAGAGAGGGCCTGGAGCTTCGTCTGCGCACACGACTCGAAGCAGAGCTGCGCACGCTCAGGAACCAGCAGGTGTGTACATGAATACACACACACACACACACACACACACACACACACACACTTATAGCAGGAGTAAATCCCCTACTGTGATCATTTTCCTCCATATTATGATGACCGTTGATGTTAGTGATTTTAAGCTTAAGCCGTACAGTAATCGCTGTATTTCTGATTCTACTCCAATAGAGGCAGAACCAATCGTGTCCAGCCATCTCGGGCGTCTCGGCATCCTCTGCGAACGTGAGCACCCTGCTAGAGCGCCTGAGGGAACGAGAGGAGCGGATTTTGGCCCTGGAGGCCGACATGACGCGCTGGGAGCAGAAATACCTGGAGGAGAAAACCATGATGGAGTTCGCCATGGACACAGCGGCCACCGCTGCAGCTCAGAGGTGAAGACCTCAAATCAAATCGCACCTTCAATAATGAACCTAGACGTACATTAGAATATGTGATTTTTATTTTTTAACCTTGCGTATAACGGTCTTTATTCTGTTTTCACAGAGACGCCACCATCATCAACAACCGCTCGCCCTGTCATTCATCTAAAACCAGCTACAGCGAGGATCTGCCTCGTGCCGAGATTCAGAGCCAGGAGGTGGAGAACAGGTACGAGATCACGCTGGGTTTGATATTTCACTTCATTCAAGTGTTTACAAATATCCTTCACGAAAGATCTCGAAACGAGTCTTTAATCCTGAACGGCGTGTGTTTGCTCAGGATCCGTGCTCTGTATGGGCAGATCATGGAGAAGGACGCCGTGATCAGCGCCCTTCATTATCGGCTCCAGCAGGAACAGGAGAAAGGCGAAGAGGGCGAGGGCGTGTCTTCGGGATGCCCTGCCCACTCTGACTCAAGCTCCTCCTACAGTAAAGGTAGGCACGTACTGGTCGTAGTGACGCCGATGTTATTTTTAATATTCAGAGGCGTTGGAAATTAAAAACGTTCTTTTGTTTGTTTTGCTACAGGAAAGTGCGACACGGATGAGCAGACAGGAAACACGTCGAGTTTTTCCCGTGTTGCTGACGCGACACACGCACCACCAACCACACAGCAATTGTCCAGCAGCCTGGGTCAGTACACTCTCTCTCTCTCACACACACACACACACACACATGATGATGAGGAATGGAAAAACAGAACGAGTTAGTGATTAGTATGAACCCTGCATGGATCACTGCACAGAGTCGGAAAACAGTTCACATAGATTAGGATCGAGCTGCACTCCAGCGGTTATTGATTTACCACTGTGTGTGTGTGTGTGTGTGTGTGTGTGTGTGTGTGTGTGTGTGTGTGAGAACAGAGCAGAATGTTAAATGAATGGATTGTTTAAAAATGGCTAAGTTTAAATTTTTCACTGCGAAAAATTACATCTTAGCGAGTGAAGAGATCTTGAATAAAGGAACAATGAGCTAATATTTCTCTTTATGAGATTATATAACAAATACGCATTCTTTATACGCATCCTATTTGGATAAATCCGTCCGTTTGGATAAAAACCGCAACAAGAAATAGAGACTTTATGAAAGTTTCCCCCATTTTTATGGAAAATATTCAAAATCTTCAGGTTTATTCTATTCTGAGCTCTCAGTCAGTCATTATTAACAGGTTATTGGGTTAATAATTAGGTTCACATCCAAGCCGAGACGTCAACAACGTCTTTCGATGCAACTATATAAAAGTCTCGGTATGTATTTACAGAATAATCCTTCACTTATCTACATGACGTTGATTTTTCACAGAAAGCGGCAAGCAGAAGGCTGCGAATCCATTCAGAGGTCTGGACAGCGTGGAAGCGGAGGCAGTGGAAATCTTCATCTGAGTGCTGACAGAGTGCAGGAACTCCACAGAGCCGTCAAAGTGGAAAAACCGAGAGAGGCACAGAGGTGTCCGGAGGATCCGGAGCTAAGCTTTCGTCTCGCTCGCGCACCGCTCTATAAGCTCAAGCAGATCTTTTGAAGGGGAGAAGGAAAAAAAAAAGGGGACTTTTGTGAAAGTGTTTGAGGAAAATCGAGCAGTGTCGTGTTGTGATTCAGAGGAATCACCCAAGAGCTCACACACACACACACACACACACACAGAGAGAGAGAGAGAGGCCGGATTTGAGTTCAGAGTAATTGTACGGGAATGCCTGAACTTGTAAACCGCAAATCCGAAGTCAGTTGCGTGAATCTGTGCGTAAATAATTCATGCTTTACATGTTGCCACAACTCGTAGAGCTTCAGGCTTCAGCCGCACAACCCCAGGCAACTTCTTTAGCCCCACCCCCACGGCTCACGAAGGCCACGCCCCTTAAATGTAGCTGTTAAACATTTTACAGAGATTACGTTACAGCCACACTGGCGCGTTGATGAATCTGATTATGGATTTGCAATTTCTAATTACTGTCGACAAGAACACAACTGTTCATGTTAAACCCTCCGCACATTTCAGAATGTTCTCTGGGTCTGTTTTTCTCTCATTTCTTCTTTTTTTTTTCTTCACAAAACGAAGATCACACACTCATTGTTGATCTCACCACATTGTTATTGTCCAGTTTCTTCTGGAGGCTGAAACTGTTGTGGTTTTTACAGCTCCACCTTTACTGTGTATTCAGATTTTACAGAAAATTGTGGAATTGTAAATTATTATTTTTTTCCCTTTTTTTCATTGTACAATGCATCTGCTGGTCAGTGTGTCGTACGCACAATCACGCCAAGCTGCGCTTTCTTCGTATATTTTGTTTATCGCGTTGTGACGTACGATGTAAGATTAATATATTTGCTATTTCATATTAGTGGATCTAATACTAAAGCTGTTCATTACAACTCTTATTAAAGATGTGAACGTTCTGGAACATTTCACACGTGTAATAAATGAATAAATAAATAAAGGTGGTAATATATTGAACTGTCTTTTTAAATGTGTTTCTAATTTTCCTTGGTTGCGCTGAATGAAATGTAAAGAATGAGTGTAAATACCTCGTCACGTCTGCATGTCTTTCTCTGACTCACTCGACTGAAACCTGACCGATGATGAGTAATTCTACCTGAAATGGCCGTGAGGAACATTCCTGCTCAGCGTCAAGCCATTAACCACAACACGACTCCACCTGTATCGAATATCCAACACGTCATCAGAGCCACACTCGTATTAAACTTTCATCTAGCCTTATGCCACAGTGCTCTCGGGCTCTGGATTCTGATTGGTTGAGAAGGTGTTGATTAATATTATATAACAGCAGCTCTGACAGTAGTTAATGTGGGCCTTCGAATATGTTA
>CM074958.1:21915101-21925208 GCA_037577455.1 Pangasius macronema | reverse complement strand
CTACCCCACTGTGGGGCATGTTCTCACACAGGCTGCCAGCCTCTATGAGAGTGCCGAGTCTCATGTGTCTATGACGTTGTGATGCAGATTTTTTATTCACTCAAAGTCCCCATGTTATCTCTATGGGCCAAAATCCCATTCATTTTCTATGAGCGACTTTAAAAGACCAAAAGTTCACTCAGGTACAGTGGCGTGAGACCATTTAGTGCTTTATAGGTCAATAGTAGTATTTTATAATCAATACGACATTTGATTGGGAGCCAATGCAGTGNCCCCGGGGGTAGAACTTAAAACCCACCGAAGGGCATTTTTCCGGAGAGGCTGATAAACTCTCTGGGGGCCTCGATTCGCACGTCTCTGCGACGTTCCGTCTCCGAGCCACGGAGCGTCAAAAAACGGCCCCATGTTATCCTATGGGAATTTTTTTCCGGAATTTTTCCGATTGTGCGACCACCGTCCGGCCGATTCCTTATAAAAGTCATAGCACACCATTCCCGAAAAATCCGCACGATTTGACACCCCTCCCGAGTGTCTACGTCAAAAACTGCGGGACTAGTTACGCGCCGAAATTTTGTCCAGAAGAAGAAAAATAATAATTATAATAAATTCCTGAGCGGTATAACAATAGAGAACTTCTTTCAGAAGTTCCTCTAATAATATAGGACACTTTTGATTTGTGTTTTTATTTTCCGTACAGATTTATTAGATCATTTTATGAGAAATTTAATTAGTTAATTCATTCATTCACAGGAGAAATGTGGTATTGATTAAAAATCCTCTTAGTTGGGAAAAAAATTGTATCCTTCGATTCAGTACTAAGCGTGAAATGTGTAAATTTTCAAATGTTTGGCTTCAAATGTTATTTTATAAAAACTGTCAATTTTAAATCATTTATTTCGATTACATACACCATTTGATGAACATTTTGTGAAACTCAGTTGTTTGGTAGTAATGACATGAAAGAACTTGATTCCAAAACAATTACATAATAATAAGCCTAGACATTCAATTAGGACAAAAGTAATGGCATCCTATGAAAGCAGGAAGAGTTAGTGTGTGTCCATGGTAGCTGCACTCTGCAATGGCCGAGCTGCATTACTGGAAGAGTCAGTGCACACCGTGCTTAGGAGGCGCTCTTTCATAATTTATCTGCTGTAAGAGTTGCCTTTTATGAGTCAAATCAGCTGTGCCATGAATATGCTTGGTAATTTACAGCTGATTGACACGTAGATAAGAACGAAGAAAAGCAGCGAACCTTTTATTGTTGTTTGAGTTGTCCTCAAAAATCTTGATGAAAATGTGCAATGATGTAGAGATGCAGTTTGCATCCTTGTTAGCTACAGTAGCAATGCAGATTTCTTTTTTGATTGAACTGTTCATGTAAAGTAAAAAATAGACAGCCCAGTATTACTTACAAATAGTATTGGCACCCCTTCACTGAACACAACTTAACAAATATGTGTCTATTGCGGGCAACATTAACGTACAATATGAAGCTACGTATTAAGTGCATTGTGTTTATTTGATATATCCATACCCAATATGTATATGCGTGTGTGTGTGCGCGTGTGTGCGTGCCTCACATCATCTTTAAGGCTTTTGAGCTGTTTCCTGGCGAGCAGGCCTCTGGTTTGGGCCTGCAGCAGTATGGCAGCATCCCGTTTGCGTTTCAGGTCTTTCCTGGAGAGGTAGCAGCGTGTTTGGTTCTGCAGTGTGACAGCAGCGGCTCGTTTGCGATGGTACTGCAGGAAGTCCTGCCTGGCACGTGCCACTGCTTGGAGACGCACCAAACCCTGACGCAGCTGTCAGAGGAGAGAGACTGCTAAAGACAATCTACTACATATAAATGGAACATTAATGATGAATAAAATGGTACTTACTTTAATAAACTCTTTCCGGTCTCTGTAAGCACGCCAATTTTTCTGCACAGTCACAGCTGCACTTCTTTTCCTAATAAAATTCTTCCTACAGAGCAACACAAAACCGCAGTGTTCTATTAAACACCCAGCAATGTGTAGGCAAAAACAAAAATGTGATCAAATGCCGCTCGAATACCAGCAATCTCACTGAACAGACTCAACTGTTCCATGAGGCGTTGCCTAATATTCTAACGTCCACATTTGATTAGCAGCTCTTTTTGGGCCCCCAGCCTGCTTAAGTAGAATTAAACACTAAGTTAGCCTAAGTTAGGACTTGATATTTTGTACCAGTACTGTCCAAGAACAAAGCTGTTCATAAGAGTGTCACTCAGTGACCACTGAATGAAATGGAAGTCTTTATCCCTGCCTTTGCCCCACACATTGCACATCAAGTTTTTTCTGAAACCGATTTGGAAAAATGGAACCATGGACATTAGAAGTGTTAGACTGAAGATCAGAGTTAAGGTTGTGCAGAAAGAGTCTAGGTTAGAATTAGAGCTGTTGTTAGAGTTAGAGTTGAGTTGAGGTTAGAGTTGAGTTGAGGTTAGAGTTAGATTTGACTTGGCGTTAGAGTTGAGGTTAGAATTGAGCTAGAGTTTGAGTTGAGTTGGGGTTAGAGTTGATTTGGGGTTAGAATCAGAGTTGAGTTAGAGTTCATTTAGGGGTAGAGTTAGAGCTTGAGTTAGTGTTGAATTGTGGGTAGAATCAGAATTGAGTTACAGTTAGAGTCAATTTGGTGTTAGAATTAGAGTAGAGTTAGAGTTGAGTTGGAGTTAGAGTTTGAATCAGAGTTGATTTAGAATTGGAGTTAGAGCTGAATTAGACTTACAGTTGAGATAGAGTTAGTGTTGAGTTAGAGCTGAATTAGAGTTAGAGTTGAATTAGAGTTGAGTTACCTGTCTTTGTGGCCGAGCATCACTCTCTGGATGATGAGTGCTTTCCTGTTGAGTTCCCGCTCTCTCTCCAGCTCCAGAAACGAGTCGTGATGATCCTGAGGAGAGACAAAGACCAAATGAATGACCACTCAACACAGCTCAACACACAAGAGATATAGCATATATATATCACATACCTTAATTTAAGTATTAAAGTGGTTCATGACATCAGATGCCTGAACCAACTAAAAGTAATTCTAAATAGCACAGGAAATTAAAATATGCTTAATTTAATTAATAATTAATTTAACTGCATATAATTTATATAGCACCTTTCTTGGTAAATCTTTATTATAACCAACATTAACCAACAAAGAAACAAACACAAAATTAAATAAATAAAATTACATCCATATAGCATCTTTCTCAAACCCAATGCCACTTTACAGCAGACATAAAGTTTACAATGAGTAAAAAAAGGATTTAAAAAAAGCGTATCTTCTTACAAAAATGCTGAAAATTATGATAATTCTTTTTCCAATCAATAAGCTTATAATATCAATAATAATAATAACATTAATAAAAAATTAATTGATTGATTAATAAATCAAAAATGCTGCATGCACCTTGAGAAAGATCTTGGTCTTGCCGATCCTCCAGTCATCTTGGGATTTAATGACAGCTCTGCAGATGGCTTTACAGCATTCAGGTGCAGGCTCCTGTTAAAAACACACACACACACACACACACACACACACACACACACACACACACACCCCAGATCAGCATTCACGACACAACACAGGTACAGTGAAACACACCCTGCTTCCTGCACCACACAGCGGTTATCGTTTCGGACCTTGCTGGGGTCGCAGTCGGTGGTCTTCAGTAAAACCCGGTAGCGTCCCAGGAACTCCTTGAACTTGTGCTGGATTGGATATCCCAGTTTGCGGACTTTGATGGTCTCCAGGATGCCGGAATAACGCAGCTGCTGCATGCACAGATCCCGACTGAACACCTGGACCAAACACACAGCAGATTTACAGACTTACGGTGCTGTGCAGAAGTATTCGCCCCCTGGAGTTTTCCCACATTTCATAACATTACAACCTTAAACTGAAATGGACAGGTGTTGTGTTTATATTTTAATTTATACAAGCAAAAAACCTCACTTCAATCATCTGGACAACACACACACACACACACACACACACACACACACACACACTGTGGTCCATAGAAAAGTACATCAACACCTGCTTTTATTACACCAATCAACAAACCCCACAGCCTGACTAAATGAAAAAAATTAAGACTTAAATCTAAAGACACCACCGACTACATGGTTATAAAGATCAGTCTACTAGGATCAAGAAACAATAAACTCTGAATATTAGAGATTAGAGATTAGATGATATTGGAAGAAATAAAGTCTATGCACTAACCTTGCCTTATCAACAACCTATTAGAGATTAGATGATATTGGAAGAAATCAAGTCTATGCACTAACCTTGCCTTATCAACAACTTATCAACAAATCAATGACCTACAAAGAGACAATAAGGAGATTGCATAACACTTTAACTGCTCACTGGTGGACTTCATTCATCTGATGTAAGTGTTTGCTACTGAGCTAACAAAAGCTTTTAGATCTGTATTTAAAGTGTAAAGTGAGCATTTGATTGAAAAACAGTAATACATTACTCAAGCATCCGGAGCCTTTAGTTTTTATTATTCTATCAATTTACGTATTTAATGATTTATTTTACTTTATCCTGCTGCTGTTTTACTCATTTACCTAATTTAGTTTAAAGGTTATTTAATGATAACTAATTTAGTGATGTACGCTATATTCTTTTAAATAATTATATTAGAAAAATATAATTAAAAAAAATGTTTCACCGGTGCTTGTGTAGGGTGTGATTATTTATGCAAGAGTTTTTATTTGTAAATAAGTTTACATTTTATTATGGACTTTTTTAGTCCAGGTGGACAAATTTTTTATTTTATTTTTTGCATATCTGTCATATAAAATTCCAGTAAATTAATTTCAATTTCAGGTTGTAACACAGTTGCTTTTTTTAAAAAAAAAAAAACTCTCTTTTTAGCATTGCACCTTTAATTTGTCTTTTAATTTTTTTTATTTAAACTAATGATATCATTCTTGTCTTTTCTGATTAACTTTCATTTTATTTAATTTTCCTATACTTTTTATTTTCTTATTTTTATTTTTCACTTTCAATGACCTCTGTGTATGAATTGTGCTATATAAATAAATTTGCCTTTCCTATTATTTTTACTACCATATATATATATATATATATATATATATATATATATGTATATATATATATATATATATATATATATATATATATATATGTATATATATATATATATATATATATATATATATATACACACACACACACACACACACACACCAGAGCTTACATAGAGAGTGAAAATTTATGAAATCAAGTTTTTTTAATCGTAATTAATTTAACATTTTTGTTTAGATATTGTTGGCCACTTTGATGATATATAATCCCAATAAATGAATTTTAATTTCAGGTTTTAATGCCACAAAATGCAGACAAGTCAAAAGGGTGTGAACATGTATGCAAGATAGTGTACAGGAACTGAGCAGATCTAAGAACCTACCATGGAGAGCTTGCTGTCGTTGGGTTTGAAGCAGCGGATGAAGAAAGGCTGGCACAGAGACAGGGCCTTCATCAGAGTGTCCAGCGACTGTCTGAACTGGCCGCTCAGCGTGGAAATCTGCCTCCGCTGCTCATTCCCCTGCTGTAACGGCTGACAGATGGAGAAGGTGTTTAGCTCGAGGCGTATTTGCAGAAGGTCAAAGTGACGGTGATCTAACAGAACGTACCCGTGTGGGTTTCTTCTGCGTGACGATGATCCTGTGGTGGTGGTTGTTGTTAGCCGGGTTGACTCGGCAGTTGTCCAGCTCCTTCTCAAAGATCTGCCTGAGCAGCTTGCTGGAGGATTTCTGGATCAGTTTGATGATATCCAAACTCAACACATCTCGGTTCTTCTCCAGAAACCCTGTGCATTTATGGAACATAGAGGGACAGATGTTTGGACATGAGGAGGTTAAATGCGTTTGACTGAAGCTCAGAAATCATAATTTCTGACCTTCACACTAGGATAAGTCTCCATAATGCAAAAAAAGAAAAAAACTCCCAAATTTCAGAAGAAGAATGAAGAACATATGGCAAACACAACGTAAAACAGAAACCTCAGGGCCTTTAGAGGATTCCCTACTGTGTGAGATTCTTCACCACCCCTTAATTAAAAGCCTTTGTAAACCAAAGATGTTGTTAGACACACTGTGGAGCACCAATGGCTATCATTTTCATACCTTTTGGTCATGCCCAGTTAGACAACTGTTCTGGAAGAACTGAGCGGTCAGCAGCGCTGTGGTATAAAACACTTCTCCGTGACCGGTATCATAACATGCAGTACCTTTGCAGTCGTAGTGGACGACTCCAGCGAAGTGTCGGACACCGAACTCCGGGATGTGGATGGCCTTGGGTGGGATGTAGATCCTGCTGCTCTGGTGAATAGTAGTCATTTTGATCAACATTGACTTGTCTGTGCCCTAAAAATAATAAACAAAAAAATTAAACACATCCACTTTCTGGACTTTAGGTTTTACAGTTTATTTCCATTATTCATCTGGTTCATTTACGTTAGTCTGTGACTTCAATCAGGCGGTTTTATTTTTAATCCTGTAATCCCGCACCTTGGGGAAGTTGGTCTCCTCGTCGATCAGAGACAGCAGGTTGAGCGGCTGTAAAGCCAGCAGGTCAAGCGTGTGCTGGTTATCGGTGAAGGAGATGTTCTTCCACGTGACGCCCTCTTTGAGGTACTCCTCCTGCTCCATCTTGAAGATGTGCTTCACGAAGAACTGCTGCAGCTGCTCGTTAGCGTAGTTAATGCACAGCTGCTCGAAACTGAACACAAACACACCCACCACCACATACTTATTCATTCATTCATTCATTCATTCATTCATTCTGTACTAATGTGTGGGATCCGTTCAGGATGACGTTCTGTTCGTACCTGTTGATCGTGAAATTCTCGAAGCCGAATATATCCAGAAGACCGATGGACTTCTGAGCGTAGGAGCTGTTCGTCTGCTCTTTATGGATGGCGCTGTTCATTTTCCCAAAGATCCACATAAATAGTTTGGTGTAGACAGCCTGAATCAGAGTAGCAACTAATCAAATTAATAACAACGATTAAAACTGTTTTTCTATTTTTACCCTTTTTTCATAATCATCTGTAAATTAACAAGTTGTCTTTTCATTATAAAATATAAAATGTCAGCTGAAATTGATTCTACAAAGAAGAATAATAAGAATAATAATAATCTACCTCCTTTACCTGAGCTTTAAATTTATTTAGAAAAACTCAAACTTCATATCATGCGATTTTAAACGCTAAAAAAGCATCTAAAGAAGCAGGAAATGCCTTTTAAATATCTGATGTATGAAAGGGTTAACGGGTGTTAAATGATCACCTTGGCCAGAGCGTCCCTGCAGTCCAGAGCCTGTTCTGAACTCAGAGGTTTCGTCACTTGCTCTTGTTTGGTCATAAACGTGCGAGAGGTCAAACTCGTGTCCAGATGTGTTTTATCGACCTGGAGAGAAGAAGATGAAGATGAAGATCGTATATTGTATTGGTGTGAAAGAGTTTTGGTCAAGAAGGTGGTGAGGAACCACCTGTACCACATAAACCCGTGAAAAATATATATCCAAAATAAATAAATAAATCCCTAAATAAAATAAAATATTATGCTATGTAACATTCACATTGTATTTTTCATATTTTAATATTTTATTAGCTATTTAACCAACAACAAAAAAACATGTGAAAGCATGTTCTAATGGCAGTAAAGGTGAAGTAAAGGTCAGGATGAAACCCATGTGTGTTACCTCTAACAACTCAGCAGCAACAGTGAAATGATCCGATGATAAAACTTCACACGAGTCCATGTTATTCACCACGCTGGCTAAGAGATGCAAAAACACCAAGATGTTAAACACGCCGCCATTTTAGATCGGCGATAAATCATTCAAACGTCTCGAATCAGAGCCGTGATTCACCTTCAAATTCGATGTTGCCCAGGTGAAGAATGGCCGCCAGTAATTTAAATATATCCCAGCATTCCCTTTCGGAGAAGGTGAGGACTTTGAGGGCCAAGCGGATGTTGTTGAAGTCTTCGGCGTCGTCCCGTCCGTCGCATGTGATGCAGCTTCCCTGAGATGATCACAAAAAAATGTTAGAATATTTCGGAAGAACAGAGTGATTGTTTGGACAAAAATAAAATGCAGACAATTTACTATTTAACTCGAAAAAACTTAGTATTTTTTAGGTTTTTTTTTTAGAGTTTTTTTTTCTAAAGTTTAGTAGTTATGACATACGATGCTAATGCTACTAGAAAAAAATATATAATTCTATTATGGAGTGATAGTAGCTGGCTAAGTACAAGCTAGCTAGCTATTCAGCTATTTATACTTAATATCAACAATACAATATATATCAACAACATCTTGTTCATATTGCAGCTACATAGGTATCTCTATTTAATACATTTTTTAATTAACCATCAGCTAGCTAGCTATGGAAGTTAACATTGTCCCTATAAACTCTTTGAAACATGTTTTATGCCTAGTTTAATGTTTTATGCCTAGTTTAAAGCCTTAACAAAGCTTGTCGGTGAGATATATTCCAGGTCTTTCATTAAAGCTCTGCTGTAATCATAACTCTTTACACTTTACATACAATCAGTGAACAACCAGTTAACAACAACAGCATGTTAGCTAGCTAACTAGCTTTAACCAAAACTTAGCAGTAGTCGTAGCTACGTTTGGTTTGAATGCTAGTGTTGGTGATGAAAGTTTGTTAGTTAAAATAAATTATGTTGCACTTAATTGAAGATTTGTTACATAATTTGAATAAAGTAGGCTAATTTTAAAATCAGTGTTTTCAGTGTGTGTTAGTTAGCTAATGTTAGTTTAATTACACAATGCTGTACATGTGGCTTTCACCAAACTATTTTTAAATCGAAAGTGCAGTTTACTTCTAGCCAATCAGGGCCTTTGGGCGTGATAAACTGGTAGCTATGCTTTCCAATTGCTTTTTAGCTACATTAGCATCTTAGCTACAGACACCAAGCATGTCTTGGCTGATCAACTCCATTTAGGATAAAATTATTTGGAGTAGTTTTTCAGATGTTCAAACCTCAGTGAGATAGTTGAACTGCGTCGCTTCACCCAGTGAAAGGATTTTTTTATGCTCTTTGGGCATCCCCGACAGAAGGCAGTAAAAAATGTGATAGTTCCTCTCCCCTGGGGCCTTTGGAAAAAAACACAGAACTAAATTGAGTCAAGCAGATTAGAATTCATATTTAAAAGTTTATGAATTGTTCGTTTTTTCGCAGGTTCCCACCTGATGGCAGACACGAGATTTCTCCAGCAGGTACTGGTCCATGCGAGCTCCTTCGATCACACCGTCTTTATTAAAGAAGATCTCGATGTACTTCCCGAAGCGGCTCGAGTTATCGTTACGCGTTGTTTTGGCGTTTCCAAAAGCTGTGAAAGTCATCAAAGAGACGAGAAGGTCATTTATGATTTATGTTCATTTGATGTAACTCATTTACATTCGTTAAAGGGTGGGTAAAGATGTTAGGTTCTTATAGGAACCTCTTCTGAGAAGTTGGGTTGTTAAGATGTTACCGTTAGTTGTGGTGTTTCATTGGACGGTTACCTCACAGTTGATTTTTTTCAATAAAAATAATAATAATTTTTGTTTATTACCGTCTACTCGTTCTTTTTTTCCCTTACTCCAGCGGTTCTCACACCGTTTGAGTCCTGCAGCGACTTTACAAAAATGTCACTTGCCCTAAATCACACTGCAGCACTTTTTGGCTGTGTTTAATCTGCTATGTCACGTTACTTTGCTTCCTCTGCTGTCACTCCGACCGCATTCATAACTCTGAGTGGCTTTTCTGTTTCATCATGTGCAGCAGGAAATGACCTTGGTGTGATTATTGACTCAGTCTTTCATTTGAAGCTCATGTAGATATTGCTAATATTACTAACATTAACCTTCTGTCATCTCAGAAGTATTGCTAAAATAAGAAATATATTGTCACTACACGATGAAGAAAACCTAGCTCATGCTTTTGTTACCTCTAGGTTGGATTACTGTAATGCCTTACTGTCTGGATGCTCCAGTAGATGCATAAACAAGCTCCAGTTAGTCCAGAATGCAGCAGCAAGAAT
>CM074958.1:21801335-21811937 GCA_037577455.1 Pangasius macronema | reverse complement strand
CTTCATTGTATGGCTCATCAACTTTATCCCCCTATAGTTGCTGCAACTCTGCACGTCACCCTTATTCTTAAAGAACGCCTGCATTCCTCAGGCATCTTCTCACTCTCTAAAACCCTGTTAAACAAACTAGTTAAAAATTCCACTGCTGCCTTACCACTCTTCATCCTCTTCAAAGCCTTCCTGACTTCTTCCTTTCTAATCTTATCTACTTTCTGTTCCACTNTCCCTCTCATTTTCCTCATTCATCAGCTCCTCAAAGTACTCCTTCCATCTCCTCTGTACATTCTCCTCACTTGTGAGTACCCTTCCATCTCTGTCTTTAATAGCGATAACTTGCTGCAAATGTCCCACTTCTTCTTGGCTAACCTCTTCCTCTGGATACAATCCTAAACTCCCTCATTCCACCACCAAGTCTCTTTATCTTCTTTCCTCCGTCCAGATGACACACCCAGCACTTTTTTTCTGTCACCTTGATCACTTCTGCTGTAGATTCTCAGTCATCTGGCAGCACTACTTGACCACCCAGAGCCTGCCTCNTCTGGCAGCACTACCTGACCACCCAGAGCCTGCCTCAACTTCTGTCTAAAGTCCTCACAACATTCCTCCTTTTTCAGTTTCCACCACTTGGTTTTCTTCTCTATCTCTATCTTTGACCTCTTCTTCATACAGACCACCAAAGTCATCCTACACACCACCATCCTATGCTGTCTGGCTACACTCTCGCCCACTACCACTTTACAGTCACTAATCTCTTTCAGACTGCCTCTTCTACATAGGATGTAGTCTACCTGCTGTTTCCAGTGTGAGTTCTCTTATGTGCATAATCAGATCTGCTACATAAAGCTGTTGCCATGACTCTTTTGGATACAACTGATCAGCTACAGCCGATCACCAGGTGTTGACCATCTTTGTGGAACTGTTGCTGTGACTTTCCTGGATTGAGCGATTGAGTCTTCTGCCAGGTGTTGAGCCAAGGATCGGATCCTGCCTTCCAGCGTCAGTTATTGAACTTTTCTTATTCTACATTCAGTTCTCTTTACATTCTGAAGACATTGACTTTTGAATTTCACATCGAATCATTAGGACATTGAATCAAATTATTTTGGTGCATATGGGTAACCTGTATGGACAGTAAAATGTACAACATGTCTACACCGATCTTGGGGAGGGTCAGAGGATTAATCAGTACAGATGGTTTCATGAGGCATAAAGAAAATTATCAAATTTGTTATGTTAATCTGAGCCCTCCACAAATGAGAGGAAGTGTCGACTCTGGTGCTTCATCTTTCACACCTGCCCCAATGAGTGACCATTCTCAATTGCAGATAACAGAATACATTGAAGAGCTGGTTAGCCAAATTGGCGATAGTATTGGCGAAACCATTTATAAAATGCTCTTACGCTATTTCAGTGAGAACCCAGAGTCTTGTCTTCCACTGGCAGACTTGTATTCTACACTGCCACATGGCAAAGAAAGCCTTGTTGATTACTGGGTCCGTCTCAGTAATGCAGCCAAAATTGCTGATAATCATTTGCAGAAACAGGGTAGTCGAATGAAGAACATTTCACAAGAAATTGCAGTGATGTTTATTAGAAACTGCCCTGCGGCTGAACTTTCCAATCTGTTCAGGTACAAGCCTATCACTAAGTGATCATCAGCAGAGGTACAAGAAGCCATTGATGAGCATCAAAGGGAACTGAGAACAAAGAAACCACAACGCTATTCTCTTCCTGAACACTCAATACAAATAGCAACTGCCGCCGTAAGCCATATAGAGACCGCTACCATTGACAACACTGCAGTGAATGCAGCTGCGTGCATCCCCAGTACCCAGACTAAGCCTGAGATCATTGCAGTGCCTCTTCACACAGCCTCAACTGACAGTGGTATGCTGGAGCAAGTGCTCAGCCTGCTGGAAAGGGTGCTTGACCGTGCCAATGCACAAGTTGCTCCAGATAGATCGAAGCCGCCTTCTTGGTTGGGTCCATCCAGATGTCGTGTCTGTGGTGAGAGAACACATTCCACATGATCACACTGTATGTCTGAGAGAAGATGTCTGATCTGTTTAGAAGTTGGCCACCAGCGCAGAGCCTGTCCAAGGAGGAGTGCAGATTTCATGAGCCATTCTCAGATTCAGGGAAACTGACACACCTGCAACCGGGAGGGGCTAGTGTGGGTGAGGAAGTTCAGACCCTCCAAAATGATCCACTAAGTATATATGAGTCGACTTGTAAGTCAGTGACAAGTGAAAATGTGGTTCTGTTCCAGAACGTGACCCACTTGGCAAGAGCTGACAGCCTTTTCTACACTTATGTTTTAGTCAATGACATTGTCCCTCTTTATTAGACAGCAGCTCCATGGCTTGCACCATCAGTGATGTTGCAGAATGTCATTTATTGTACGCTGGGCTGTCCTTGAATAAGTGCAAGATGCAAACTAATGTTATGCTGGTTGGGTGCAGTGGAGTTCAGATTGCACCAAAGTGTATATACCAGCTGAAAATGAGAGTATATGAGTATGCAGTAAGTGTACCTACACTGGTGGTCACAGGACGACGTTGGCACCAACGTCCTTAAATTTATCTTGAGACAGTTTAGGCCCACATACTGGCGTGTTGTGAATAGGTCTGAACTGACAAATGATGCTGATGATGAACAGTTCCTTAACATTTTTTCTGGTCTTAACAGAGGGAGAGGCGATGAGTCCGTCAGAAGAACTGCCAAGCTGGTTCAAACTTTCACAGCAAGAACATTGGTCTGGGCCAAGCTACCTTCTTCAACGCCTATTTCGCAGGGCAGTGCGGTGTTGATTGAACCAACCAAGTCTCCACAACACAAGAAGGATATCATCGTGTCATGTCTTGGGATTGAGTGACTTGGACATCGACTCTTGTGAAGTGTCTCCTCATTGGAAAGGTCAGTTATTGTGCTTGGTCCAGAAGTATGAAAATGTGTTCTCGAAGCATAAGCTTGACTGTGGGAAGGGGAATAACTCGCATCCATTTGTCTGACAGCCGTCTTTTCTGCTTGCCTTATTGGTGTGTGCCGCTGGGGCACTATCAGATGCTGCAGCAAGTACTGTCAGATATGGAAGAGCAGGACATCATTTGCAAATCCAGCAGTGAGTGGGCCTCTCCCTTAGTTCTTGTGTGGAAGAAGAGTGGTGATCTCCTTGTCTGTGTAGATTCCCGTTGGTTGAACACGCATACCACGAAAGACGCCCACCCTCTTCCCCCCAGGCTGATTGTCTTGCTGCTTTAGGAGGGAATGCTTTGTTCAGTGCAATGGATCTTACGTCCGGCTTCTACAGTATCCCCATGTGTGAGGAACACAAGAAACTCATGGCTTTTACTACCCCTTTAGGACTCTGGGTTCAATCACCTTCCACAGGGATTATGCAACAGCCCAGCGAGTTTCATGCAGCTTATGATGAGCATTTTTGGTGACCAAAATTTCCTTACCTTGCTGTGCTATCTGGACAACCCTCTAATGGTGGCTCCTGATGAAGAAAAAGCCCTGGAGAGGTTGGAGATGGTCTTCAAAAGGTTGAAACTTGCGCCAAAGAAATGCTATTTGCTTAGATGGAGTGTCAGGTTTCTTGTTCATGTTGTGGCTAAGCATGGAGTTGCGACTGATCCCGACAAAATTGCAGCCATCACTGCTGTTATAGAAAAGGAGTTCATGATGGATGATGGGGTCTCTCCCTCACCAAAAAAGATCAAGTCCTTTTTGGGTATGGTCATGTATTACCAACGGTTCATCCCTAACTGTTCCAGCATTGCCAATCCGCTCTTCATGTTGACCGCTGAAGCCAAAGGGAAAAGGGGCTACACAAAGGGTAGCACTGTTTTCAGGAAACTCAACCCGTCTGACTGGACTAGAAAATGTGTGCTATCCTTTGAACGTCTTAAGTCGGCTCTTCTGAACTCTGTAGTGTCGGCAAACCCTGATTTTCCTGGCCATTTATCCTTTCTACAGATGCTTCCTTGGATGGAATAGGGGTGGTACTATCATAAGTCCCTGAAGAAGAGTCTATGGTATGACCTGTTGCCTTTCCAAGTAAGGCATTGACATGAGCTCAGTCTAAGTACTCCGCACACCATCTCAAGTTTCTGGCACTGAAATGGTCAGTCTGCGATAAATTTAGCCACTGGCTAAAGGGACACCCTTTCACCGTCTGGACTGACAATAACATGACAAGTTTCCACTGACCTATATCCTAATGAAGCCGAAACTATCCAGTATATATCTTGCACAAAAAATGGTCGCCGATGCTTTAAGCTGTCAGCCATTTGTTCCCAGTCATGTGAGTCAGAGACTGGTGGCAGAGCATTACAACCTCCTGCTAAAACACTCTGAGCAGATAAAAGAGGAAGCTGTACAGGATTCGTTCAGGCTCAGCGCAAACAGCCATTGTGTTAGCCATCATTTGGAGCAGTGTTCCTTGTCTTCCGATCAGGTTTCTGCTGTCTTTTAAGCTCATACACAGTGGGAAGTGGGAGCAGAGGGGAGAGCCATTTCCTGGCTTGCTCAAGAAACCCAACGGATGATGCGTTCTGGTCAAAACCCTTTACCTGTCTACTCACTGGAAGAGCTTCAAGAAAAACAGGCAGGTGACCACATGCTTTCAAGAGTAAGAGGCCATCTCACAGAAAGAGAGCTAAGGAACTTTACAAGTCCCTGAAACTTCTTAAACAATGGGACAGATTAAAACTGTTGGATGGCATACTATACTGCATCAGCAGAGATCCAGTAACTAAGCTCACCCTCTACCAGTTTGTAGTTCTCGAATCGCTGGTTGGTGAAGTCTTATGTGGCATCCACAACAAGGCAGGTCATCAAGGTCAGGGGAGAACATTGTCTTTGGCCAGACAGAGATTTTCATGGGTTGGTCTGGAGAGTGACATCCAAGACTATGTGAGATGCTGCCAATGCTGTGTGGTCAGCAAAACCCCTGAACCAGAAGTAAGAGCTCCCTTAGAAAGCATCTGAACTGTGAGTGCATTAGAATTAGTATATGTAGCCTTTTGGTCTGCTGAGGATTCTTCTGGCAAGAGTGTGGATGTGCTAGTGGTAACAGACCACTTCACAAGAATGGTGAATGCAGTCCCATGCAAGAACCAGTCAGCATCCCAAGTCTCTTGTCACTTGTGGGATAGGTTTTTCTGTGTCTACAGTTTCCCACAAAGAATACAATCAAGGAGCCAACTTCAGAGCAGGTTGATCAAAGAACTGTTGCAGATTGCTGACATACAGAAGTTGCGAACCACAGCATATCACATGATGGGTAATGGCCAAGCAGAGCGGTTTAACCGCACTTTGGGTAATATGATCAGGGCCTTACCTCCGAGAGTCAAACAGGATTGGCCACAAATGCTGCAAACCCTGATGTTCGCTTACAACTGTAATGCCCATGAGTTGACCAGCTTTGCTCTATTCTTCCTCATGTATGGTCGAATTCCCAGATTACCTGTCAATCTGATGTTCCAGAGTGTGGATCGGGATAACAACATCACGGATTATGATCAGTATGTGAAGAAAATGAAGGACAATCTCAAGGAAGCAATGTTACTGCCATCAACAATGGCAGACTGAATATTACAGCAAGGACATCAAAGACCAAGGCATAGAGATAGGAGATTATGTGTTAGTCGCCAACAAAGGACAGTGTGAATGGCACAAGCTAGCCGACAGATGGGACTTAACATTGCATGTTATAGTATCTGTGGACACAAGATGCCATACATATCGTGTGAGGAACAGCCGGACCAATCAAGAGAAGGTGGTTCACAGAAATTTGCTTTTACAAGCCATTTTCTTGCCCATTGAAGAGATTGAAGGTTGTGTAGAACCTGTCTTTGATGATTCTAAGTCAGACTGCAAGACCTATGACTCCATGATTGACACTAATTTAAGGAATTCAGAGGATGCTGGTAATGAGACTGTTGGGACAATTCATCCTCCGACTTGTCCATCAAGCCCATCTATGGAAGAGGACACCAGTAATCCAAGTTGTGGACCAGGTCTGGAGTGTGTCCGTGATGAAAAAGTGGAGAGGTGGTTCAGCCTTCACCTGGAACAGCTCACAAAGTCAGAACAAGGGCTGGCAGACTGGTAAAACCAGTTAATAGGCTGATTCAAATTATGACCCAGAAAACCCTCCTATGTAGCCCCTCACCCAGCCTTTTAAGGTCAAAAGCTTCTTAAGTGGGTGTTACAAATACCCTGTTGTGTTATTTATCTGGGGTAACATTTAAGTGGTGATTATTAAGTATCTTTGAAGTAGTGTGGATACTTGAGAGCCTGGCCAACTTTCTTTTGTCACTCTCCCAGAAAAATTGGGTAACACACATGTTGCTTGTAGATACCTTGATTCTGTTAGAGTTTGATCACATCCCCAGTGTCATTGCATTACCAGTATTGGACTAGTTTTCTGAAGTTCAGGCAGGGAAATTTAGCCAGTTAGGAAGAGAGAAATATTAGTTTCCAGATGCAATAAATAGAGGCGTTTAAGGCTGACCCGCTGTTTCCAGTGTGAGTTCTCTTATGTGCAGAATTGGATCTGCTACAGTGGCAGTGTAGCTAGAGAAGGACAGACTGAAAGCACTTCAATGATTTTACCCACATGGATATCAACAAAGCAGAATCCTAGCTGTGAAAAACTGTGAAAAACTTCTTGAGTTTGGTCGAGAAAATGCCGGAGGGTTTAGTACAACTGTTCGAGGCCCTAATGACGGCAAATTCAATTGGCTGATGCAGAGGAATGATGTGTCACCTCAGCAAGCCAGAGTTAGGAAGAGGACTGCTCCAATTTCTTTTACACCTGCTCCTATGGCTGAAGGCTATTGGATGTTTCAACGCCGCTGGAAAAATCGGAGGAAATCTCTGCCACCACCACAATCAGTTTTCCCTACCTGCAATCGCTCTGTGAGTAGATGATTGAGTTTGTCAATGCTTCCGTCTAATTCGTCTAATTCATCTTCTTTGAACAATGATCCTATTGTGCCCGGATATACTGTTGTTATTGGAGACTCATTGATAAAACATTTGAAGGTTGCCCTGGCATATGGTAAACCTCACTTGTACTGTTTTCCTCGAGTTGCTGCTGTGACAAAGAAAGTGCCCTTAGTGTTGTTGAAACATAAGAATATCAGTACTGTGGTTCTTCACGTTGGAGTGAATGATATTCATCAACAAAAATCAGAAATTCTCAAGAGAGACTTTGTTTCTCTGGTGGATTATGTTCAGACTTTCGCCTGTGATGCAAGGATTGTTGTTTCAGGTCCTTTACCGATGCTCAGGATCAGCAGTGAAATTTTCAGTAGGCTCTCAGCATTAAATGACTGGCTATTGAGATGGTGCACATCAGTGAACGTTGAATTTGTGATGAACTGGGACTTATTTTGGGAGAGACCATGGTTTTATTGTGCAGATGGTCTCCATCTTAATAAGACTGGTGTTTGTGATAATATTAGAATGAAGATAAGGATTGAATGACTTGCAGATGAGTCTTTTGGATAATGTACTGATAAATCCTTTGAAGTGAGTGTCTCTTCCATGTTTTGTAAACTATAATAGTCAAGTAGTTAGTAAAAATACTTCAGTTAATCATAATAACCTTATACAGGTTAAATCTTCTGCTACTAATATCTCACCAGCAATTACCACTAAGATGGCCTTCTTAAATGTGAGATCATTATCTAAAAAGACTTTCATTTTGAATAGATTTATTATATCTCTTGATTGAGATTTTTTGTTCTTGATGGAAACTTGGTTAAAGAATGAAGAGCTTACCCAATTTCATGAGCTGTGTCCTCAAAATTATAAGTATTTTAGTAAGCCAAGGCCTAGTGGTCGAGGTGGAGGCATTGCTGCTGTTTTTTAAAGAGTGTTTTATATGTTCAAAGCAAATTGTTTCAGTTTTTTCTTCTTTTGAAATTTTGCAGTTTAATATATTGGGGAAAGAATCAATACTTTGTTGTGTGTCTATTGTCCCCCAAATTTTAATTCTCATTTTAAAAATGAATTTTCTGAAATGCTTTCTAATTTACTTTTAAGGTAAAATTGATTATTGTTGGAGATTTCAATTTTCATGTTGATAGAGCGAATGATTATGCAGTTGATGAATTTTTAAATATTGCTCAATATTTCAATTTAGTATAACGTGTCAAGCTCTACGCATAGTCATGGCCATACATTGGATTTGGTTTTTACTCTTGGATTGGCACCTCATAATTTTATAATAGAGGATAGTGCGCTATCAGATCAAAAAAACATTGTTTTTGATGTTCATTTGGTGTTACTTATTTATCTCATGTTATTAACACTGAAGTTGTTGATAAATTTTCAGAAAATTTTTATGTTTTAATGGATGACTGGGCATGTGATGCAACTACAGTTGATCAGTTGAATGATCTTAACTATCTTTGTTCTTCAATATTAGATTCAGTGGCCCCAGTGAAAATAAAATCAAGGTCATTAGCAAATCAAGTACCATGGATAAATGAGGATATTCATATATTAAAGATAAAGTGTCAGAAAGCAGAATGAACTTGGAAATCAACTAGACTTCATGTCCATTTAGAGCATTCAAAGGGTTTATTGGTGTTTTTTAATAAGTCTAATTTAATTTTTCTAATTTAATTCACACCAACCATCACGATTCTAGGTTTTTATTTAATGTAATTAATGAATTGACAAACCCGCGGCCTAGTTTTACGTTGTTATATAGATTGTAGGTCTTTTACTTCATTTTTGTGGACAAGGTCACAAATATAAGGGCTTCAATTTCCCAGTGTGAGGACAATCCAGGTTGTAGGGAGGTATTATTGGATTCCTTTTCACTTGTATCAGAGCAGGATATCTGTGAGATTGTGCAACAGTCAAAACCTTCGAGTTGTTTTAATGATGTGTTTCCTGTAAGACTGTTTAAAGAAGTGGTTGGAACTATAGGTCCTAAAACTTCGCTTTTACAAGTGACTAATGATTTATTGATGGCAGAGGATGCTGGTGAATGTTCAGTTTTAGTTTTATTAGATTTGACTGCAACTTTTGATACAGTTGACCATTCTATTTTAATTAGTACGTTGAAAACATGGGTTGGGGTTTCAGGGATGGTGTTGGATTGGTTTGTGTCTTATTTGTCAAATTTGTACATTTGTATTGTCGGTTGGAGAAAGTATCCCAATGTTCTGAAATTGTATGTGGAGTTCCACAGGAATCCCTGTTAGGACCAATTTTGTTTTCAATTTACATGCTTCCGTTAGGTGCTATAATCCGAAAACATAATATAAATGTTCACTGTTATGCAGATGACTTACAGTTATACTTATCATTGAGTTCCAAGGATCTGAATAATCTGGATGTCCTTCAAACATGTTTAATAGATTTAAAAAAAATTGGATGGCTTTAAACTTTCTGCAGTTAAATACTGAAAAAACAGAAGTTGTGATAATTGGTCAGAGCTTGAGTAAAAATCAAATTGAGCTTGCTCTAAATAGGGTTTTTTCCGAATAATAAAGAGGTAGTAAGAAATTTGGGTGTCATATATAATATTACACTTGTTTTAGCTTCTTTACATTGGTTACCTGTTTATTTTAGGATTGATTTTAAGATTCTTTTATTGACAGATAAAGCTTTAAATGGCTTAGCACCTATGTACTTAGCTGAGCTTTTGACACCGTATGAAACAGGGATATGTCTTAGATCTTCTTTTACTGAATTGCTGGCAGTTCCAAGAACTAGATATAAAACAAAAGGAGATGGAGTGTTTGCAGTGAGGGCTCTAAAACTGTTTTTAAATGTCGACTGAAAACATACATGCACAGAAGTGCTTTTAGTATTTTGGGATATCTTTTGTGCTTCATCATATGTTGTACATAGCTCTTCATAAATGTATCTTTTATGATTGTGTTTTTAAATTGTGTAAAGCACTTTGTGCATTGTAGCTTTAAAAGTGCTATATAAATAAAATTTTACTTACTTACTAAAGATGGAGTTCTGGATAGTGAGAGAGTGTCAGGGCTGCAAGTGAGAGCAAATGAGTCAGGCAGTTTTATTGTTCTCCCTACTGCCTATATCAGAAACTACATACCTGTAAATCATGATCAAATTCCAACCTATGAAATTGCCAAGAGCTGGAGTCTGGAATCTTACAGTCATTGCAGACAAAGTACCTCCACTGAAGGATTATGAGATTGGTCTATTACCCCTGTGATGCATGGAGGTCACTACAGTGGACAGCTATTCAATAGCCATTTTCTTTTAAATGCACAGGTTTCAATGGTGTAATGCATATCAACCACTACAATGCACACTAGTGTGGCAATCCATAGGCTTCCACCCAGTGGCCAGCAGTTGTAACTGCAACTAAAATACTTTTCAGCCAAGATGGCCAACAGATAGCCACAAAAGTTGATCACGGCAGGAATATCTTGCCAATTCTTCTATTGCAGAAGACCCTCGCAGGTATATATATATATATATATATATATATATATATATATATATATATATTTTTTTTTTTTTTTTTTTTTTTTTTTGTGTGAAAAATGTGCCAAATCTGTTGTGTGATTGTGGGGGGTGGGGGGGGTTGTTTTGTGG